>CM076584.1:1018345152-1018432732 GCA_034641835.2 Pinus albicaulis | reverse complement strand
GGCACAATAATAAAAATAGTGGGATATTATGGGGCACAATAATAGAAATATGGGGAATACAGGGGTACAAAAATAACAATAAGGGGGCTTCACTAACAAAAATAAGGGAATACACTAGTAATATAGGGTCTTAACACCTACAAATCCTAGCTACATAAAACAACATAATTAACCTTTGCTTGGGTCCTAGGAATGAAATCAAATAGTTAAGAAGAAGTATATGCTCTTCTTCAAGGCTTGTAGCTTGATCGGGAAAGGAATATCACAATATTTTTTGTCCTTGGAGACTCTCAAATTATAATACAAAATTTGGTCAAGAAGAACCTTCCAAAGGGCATGAAACTCAAAGCCATATTAACAAAGGTATGGGGGGTATTAAAAATATTCAATTTACTTGAGGTACATAATACCTTGAGGTAACATAATAAAACTTCCAGTGTCTTAGATGTAATTGGGTGTTCATTAGAGTTAGGGGTGATCAAGGTGAATAGTATGGAGAAGCATAGTCCCATCCCATAACCCCTTGGCATTAAAAAATTATTTCAAAATCAGAGATGTAATTTAGAAATAATGCTAGATAACATTAGGTATTCATAATAATTAGGGGTGATCAAGGTGAATAATATGAAGAGGAATATCCCCATCCCTTCACCCCATGGAATTCAAATTTTATTTCAAAATCACAAATTTATTGACATGCCAAATAACCTATAGCTAATACGAGTATTTGGCATGCATGGTATCGGTTCTAAGGAGCGGGGAATTGGTGAAATATGATACCATGCAGCACTTAAGTTAAGGTGGGTTAAATAAATGAAATATAACCCCATGCAACACATAAGTTATAAGGATGGGTAAATAGGGGAAATATGACTGTACACAACATAATCCATAAATATGCTTCTCTAGGAGGTGGAGGTACACAACCCATTAAGTGAAAGTTTGTGTTATGTTTACTTAGACCACTGCTAGGAGAACCATAGAGGTTTAAATCATCAACATACTATGCAAAGAGGCAAGCATGTAGAAAAACATCAATAAATTGGAAAAACTACACTGGAATGATTATCAAAATCACATGGAAACTATACATGTTTGTGGTCCTTTTTGTTAATGGCAGTGCAAAATTGGAGATAAGCAGCGCATGAAGCATAATGTGGGATTGAAGTGGTGAAGGAGTGATACCTCAAAAAGCATCAAGTATGCCAAGCTCAAAATACTTAAATTTGGAAATGTTTGTTGATGGCTCTAATATTAACTACAAAAATTATGTGAAACACAAGGCTCTTGTAAGCAATTTTCTTTCTATCTCACATGTTCAAAGTCAAATTGTCGCATCCCTCTATCAAATTTGGGGATTAAATTCCTGAGAAATTGGTTGAGTATGGAATTTATGACCTTGGTTAGATGGAGGAATCAATGGAGAAATCATCTATGTAGTTTCCAACATATTACTAGTTTGAATTGGGTACATAAGCAAGAAAACCCAATAATTTGGGAACGTAATTTTATCCCATTGATTTTAATTCTCACTATTTTTACTCTCCATTTTCTATTTCTAGTTTAAGTTTAGTTAATTTTTGAGGATTTTGTTAATGCTACAGATAAAAAAACCCTCTAGAACTCTATCCAAGTTGTAGCCTCTTTAAAAGTGATTATGGTTAAATCCCTTTCTACCAATTAGGTGAAGGAATCAATTATTGGGCTTTAGTCATTATATAATTGTGACACGCGAGGTACATTTTCCCTTGTTTTTTGGTAATGTGAAAATTGAATTTTAAATTATTATATTTTGTGTGATGGCCTGAAGAGTGGGACCACAAATCCATGATCTAAGAGGGGACAAGAAATATAAACCCAGATTGGGTTAGCTAACACCTTTAATTAATTTTATGGTGAAAATAATAAGAAAAGTAAGAGGAAGATTCCAAGAGGAACGTGGAGAGATACCTTGAGGAAATAATAAAAATGAAAATGCACAATAATGTAGGGGTTAGACCTCTTCTTGGTGAATCTTATGAGGAAATATGGAAAGAGCTATGAGTTGAGGGAATGGGATTCCCTGAAAGAGGAAATTGTGACCAGAAGTGCAAGAGGATTAAGAGGAAATAAGAATGAGTGCATGTCAAGGACTAGCCGAGAAACCACTAAGGGTGCTAGCTAGGGTTGATAAACTACATACATATGGATGTTTGATGAGAGATAGTTGATAAACCACCCACAGTGCTTGTTGCGGGTTGATAAACCACACATAGAGTGTTTGATACAACTGATAAACCACCCATTGTTGCCAATTCTATTATGCTTAACTAGTTGATAAACCACCAAATGTCATATGTATTTCCTATCCTTTATGCATTGAATATGACTTTTGATTAAGTCTATTGAAAATAAATTTGTGAAATCTCCAAGTAGTTACATTTATGTATTCAATGTAAACATTATGATAAAAATAAAATGGGTTGAGTAATGGGACACAAATTATAGAGGGTTGGGGTGATTAATTTTTGGAAATAATATTAATATGTAGAAAATTCAATGAGGAATATGAAGAGACACCCAATAATTTTTCATGGGGAACGTGGGGAGACACAAGAAAAACAATAAAAACGTTTTTGTACAACATTAGAGGGGATTTTTTTCCTAAAGAATTCGAGTTGGCAAAAAAAATAGAGATAACACAAGGAACAACAACATAGATAAATAAATTTCCAGTGATAAATTGATTGCCTCTCGAGACCCTAATGGCCTAGAGGATGGATATGGTGTTTTTAGGAGATCCAAAAAGGATGGGTTATAGGAATTGATCCTAGAAATTTCCTGGAGGATCTCTAGAAGCTTCTTTGTTGTATTTTTTTTTAATGTGGGCTTTGGAATCCCTGAATTGGGTGGAACCATAGTGTTTTGTTTTGAATGGTGGAGACTGTTTTTTTTTGTGTTAAAGGCTTGACATTTTATTATCTAAGAAGAGTACGTACATGTTTTCTTGATGATGAGGGCCGCCTGTTACTTTTGGGAAACTAGGTCCAAACTCCATGCTTCACTTCTCATATGAATATGGTAATATTTTTGTTGGATTCCTCTTTCAGAGAGGTGAAAGATTGATCTAAATATCATCTTGATCAAATGAGTAGAACATTGATTTTGAATTTATTTTCCACATGTGCAAGGTCGGCCAGATTTATCCCACAGGCCTAAGAGAGGTGTCACACACCCTCATTGATGAATATAAATTGGAGAGACTTGGAGGTCATTTTCTCATCATCACATCACACATTCTCTCATTGTGATCTGATTGGTTCGATAGCCTTTGGAGTCATTTTTCCCCTCACACGTGTGGAGCGAAGCTGCTATTTTCTATGCTGATCTGTTTAGGGATTTTCTGCTGCAGTGTTGACCTTGCTCAACCCTTGGTCGTTTGACCTCAATCTTCTACAGAAATTAAAATTTTAGGAGGTTGTACACCTGGGCGCTAAAACTGAGGAATTTCAAGATGTTTGACCAAAGCCCTAGTTTGTTGCGTTGAATTTTCTTTGTTGTCCCTAGTTTGACTTGCGTTGACTTGTGATGAGCTGTCTTTAAGGACTGTGGGTGTGACACATGAAAGTGTTGGTTGACCGAGAAAACTTTGTTGGTTGAAGCATCTTGATAACCGCTGTAATGCCACAATATCTCATATATTTGCTGGACAAAAGGAGTTGTAAATCTGATATATATTTGGCTTCTCTTCTATTGATCTATTACTATGTTCTATCATCATTATACTTTCAAGTTTATGTGATTACTATTTTGTATTGGACCTAATAAAGATTGAAGTAAAAGTGCATCAAGCATAAAACACCATGGTTATCTAAATTTAATACCGCCCAACAAGGAAACTATCCCAAGAACACCAATTCAAAATCTTAAGATTACAAACACCAAAGTTGACTAGATTGTTTGAAAAAATTATATGAAAAAGGGCCAGAGCATGGAAAAAATATACTACATAGCCCTAGTTTAGGCCTCTAGCCACAAAAATAATTGTATGAGTGACTAACATAATATAACTATGATAAGAACCAAAATATTAGCCACACAATAAAATCACACTAGCATAATGGCCAGTAGAGAGGATTTTAGATCCATTGTGAAGCTACCACGAGCCACAAACCACCATCCAATACGGATAGCATCATGTAACCAAAATAAGTCACCAATGAGGACCACAGAAGCACAACGAGCCATGAACCACCAATGAGGACTACATATGCACAGCGATCCACGAACCACCAATGAGGACCACATACGAAAAACAAGCCATGAATCACCAACAAGAACCATGGGCACATAGCCAACCATGGGTCGTCTAACGATGCATGCACCAACGCACTAGAAGCAATCACCCTATACCTCCAGCAGAGGCAAGTGAGTACTCTCAGGTTGCACTTCAAAATTAAGTGCCCAGGGCTACCTCCAACCTCCATTTATTCTTAGAAAACAGGGACTATGAGCCACCAATTTCAAATCCATGGAGTACTCTCCTCCTCGAACAATAGATTCCAACTCGCCAACCAAGAAGGGACCCATCCTACTAGTCAATTTTGAATTATCCACCACCTTTTGGAGTGAAGAATCACCATACCCAAGTATCCATCAGAAATTTTGTCCCAACCTATCTTGCACGTTGGGCACCATAACCAACTTCTACTCTAAATGGGAACCAAATAGAAATTAAAACTCTATTAAAGTTTCCAAACATAAACACACCTTTAAGTTGTCAAGCTCCCTAGAGGTGGAAAATGACCCTAAGGGCTGAATTGACACCAATTAGCCTGCACATAAATTATTCAAGAGGTGAATTTCTCCATGACTAGTGGGAACTCAAGCCAATCCTCCATGTCGAAGAGAAGAACATAATTTGGATTATGGGTGAGGACCCTAGCTGCCACATAATTGCGATGACTACCGACATTTCAAAGAATATGAACCATGACATTACTCGTTGGCCAACAATTAATACTAACCACCATGTGGACCAATGTGGGAATAACCATGTCACACATCCAGTTAATTATCCACCTCAATATTTCCTGATGTCGAGGGTTCCTGTCTATATCATGCTCCATTATAATCTAGGTAGGGAAGTACCATATTGTTACAAAGGCACAAGATAAGGCTTGGATATAACACACATAGCCATTTAAAAACCATAAAGGACCCCGCAGATGAATGACTAAAAAATCATTGAATGGAATCATAAACTGGATAGGGAATTACCAATGTTCCCCTCTAACAAAAAGGCCTAGCATCATCGAATTTAATGGATCATACCTATGATAAGAATAAGACACCTTGCCTCCGAGGTGGAGGATAATGTCGCCCTTGGCGGTCAAATAAATTTGATTATCGGCCATAATCACCCATGGTGGGGAAAAGATCCTGAGCGGCGGTGTTTTCATAGGAAGTTCTTAATTTATCTATAATTTATTGAGACTATTTCAATACCAATGATGCGCAATGAGAATCTAGATCATGGTTCATCAAATGATCCATGATCTTATTACTTGTGCGGTTATCTTATTACTAGCCGTCATATTGAGGAGCCATTTGACAGAGGAGTCCCATTCTGATTTTTTTTTTGTATGGAGATGATAATGAGACGGTCGTCTTCTATAACGAGTTGTTGATAATTTAATTTAAGCGCTGCAGTAATACCATGTTCTAGTGCCCAAATATCATATTCATTTTTAGTGAGAGTTCCAATGAATCCAACATAGATGAAGCTGATACAACCAACACTATCACGAATAGCACCTCTGTATCTTGTAGGGTCAGGGTTACCTCTAGAGGTACCATCAAATTTAAGCTTTAAAAAACCTTTTGAGGGAGGGGACCAAGTGGAGGGAATGATAGCCAAAGGGAAAGAAATGTGACCTGAATGGGAATATTAGCGTTTGTTGTGCTAAGATCCAATTCAGAATATTAAAAAAGTGCTTGGGGATTATGAGGCAAATTGCAAGTTAAACATGAGTTTTTATGTGTTTTTAAGTGAATTTCTTCAGAAAACTAACATAAAAAAAAACATTGAACAACAACATCTAATAGACATGAACATCACCATAAATGGTAACACAACAACACATGATGAAGGAGTTAACCCTTCCTGTGCTACGTCTCCTTGGTCCAACTTCCAATGGCTTGCCCCTCTTTTATTCTACTCAAAAGTGTGATTACATATGTTTAAAATTCTCAAACAGCTCTAAAACCTATTCCATGAGCTCCAAAATTCCCAAAATATCCTAAGTGTTGGAAATACTAAGAGGGGGGTGAATCAGTATTCCTTTCAATTAGAGCCTTAGTGAATCTTCAATTATTATCAGTGTTTGTACAATGATAGCAGTAAACAAAAGGAACACAAATGCACACAGTTTTTAAGGTGGAAACCCACTGCGGGACAAAAACCACCTAATGCTTTTCTTATAATTCTTTAATATTCAACTCCAATTGAAAATAAAGCTCCAACTTCCTAGAATCCAGAAAAGCATTCTTCTCCAGCTCCCACTAGATGGATGCTCCAACGCCTGAGATTCTTCAATAGTCAACTGAATGGATGCCCCAACACCCAATGAGCTACAACTCACCCTAGCACCACCCTACCACCTTGTAGAAGAATAAAAGAAGAATGGAATCTCCATTAGGGGAATTTTGAGGTCTAAAATGGGCCTCCTAAGAAAAATGTACAACAAAAATAAACTTTATAACAACCAATAGGATTCAAGATGATGATGTCAACCATGGGGGATGATTCACCATTTTTTAAATAAAAGAGTAAAAATATTAAAAAATAATAAAATAATAAAACTACTTTTTCAACTCGTATTTTCAACTTATCTCCCAAAATTTTTACTCAAATTTTGAGTGGGAGTACTCATCGGATGCAAAATTTAATTCCTCATCCAAGGAGTACCCATGTTGCATACTTTCGATGAACTCTACTACACTAAAAATGAGAAATACATAAAAAATGTGATTGTAATCACGTTTTTTATGTATTTCTCATTTTTTGTGTAGTAAGACCCATCGAAAGTATGCAACATGGGTACTCCTTGGATGAGGAATTAAATTTCGCATCCAACGAGTACTCCCGCTCGAAACTTGAGTAAACACTTTGGGAGATAAGTTGAAAATATGAGTTGAAAAAGTAGTTTTTTTCATTTTTCCCTCTAAAATTTGATGATGTCATCAAATCTTGTTTGATTTTTTTCCACTATTATTTTATAATTTCCTTAGGAGGCCCATTTTAGACCTCAAAATTCCCCTAATGGTACCAGGGAAAATGGTCCACTTTACAATGATATAGAATGATGTAGAAGAAGAAGACACACTAGACTATAACCCCAAATATGACACAACCGCCTAATGATGATCTTAGACCTCCCGACACTGCCTCTTCAACTCTTGGAAGATAGACACTAGAACAATTTTTACAATAATGTATTTACAATGACTTAGTACAATGATACCTTTACAATGACTGTATGCAATGCTGCCCACTTGAAGACTTCATGTGATGAACTTCTTGCTGCTATTATGCACCTTGGTTGATGCTCTTGTCATGCTACCCTCTGCTGAACCTTGCTTTGATTTACTACCCTAGAAAGTCTGGTCCTTTGCAGCCCTTGACAACACATGATCTAGCTTTTTCTTGCCTTCTAGGAGCTCGTTATTGAATCTGGTGTATATTTGTTATTTCAGATCCCCAATAAGTGATTTTTGGTCTTGTAGTATTCCTCTGACTCTTATTTCCAATGCCACAGGTCTGACCCAATTTGGATTCTTCAAGAGATATTTATGCCCAATCTCTCACAATGCCCTAGTTATGAACTGATTCAGTAAAGAAAACTTTTACGGCATGCCATGTGTCACTGTTTCTTTATTCGGCTCTGAAGTTCTTAGAATGAAAACTACAGTCTGTGTATTATTTGCCACTTTTTACAGAATTCCAATCTGATACTCAGGGAGAGAGTTATGACAATTTTCCCAAGGTCACTTATTTGAGATGAATTTCAGGAGCCTGCAAAAACACTGACTTCCACAGATTATATCTCCACAAATATTGCACCACTTGATCTAAAATTTCTACAGGAGCTTCCTCAGGATTTCTACTTTGCCTCATAAAAATTTCAGGTTCTGAACCTTCGTAGAAAAAAAGTTAGAGTAACAATTCCACGATGACCTGTTTCAGATGGTGAAATTCGTTACATAAGGAGAATATGAGGATCATAATTTATATAAATGCTTAGGTTGAGAGGGGATTTTTTTTATTTTTTTTTTGGTAAGCTTTGGTAGTTCCTTCCCATTTTCTATTAATTTAAACCGGGAAAAAAATATACAAAAAATAGACCTCAACCTACCCGTAGGAAACCAGGTCTGTTGGCCATCTAAGTGCAAAGTATGTCAACCAAAACATGAAAAGTCTTAATAATCTATACCATATCTGACGATACTTAATATCTAAGTCTGGAAATAAAAACATACAGAAAAGGAGTAGTAGCTGCTAAAAAGAAACTTAAAAATGAACATACATAGGTTGAGAGGGGCTTCAACAAGTGAAGGTGGGAGGGATTTTAGGAGCTTAAAAATATTAATTATGACTTTTCAATGACCCATGCCACAACCCCATGGGGTTTTAGCCCACTAACTATGGGTACAAACTTCAAACATGAATATATCTCAAACCGTGAAGAATTATGTGGCATGCCATATATCAACGGAAACATCTCGACAAGTAGAAACCATCAAAATCATTCTTGACCCGGAATATATTAATTTTTTAGGTAAAAATTCACATACAATATTGGGGTAGCCCCTGGTGCTGCTTGGGTTGACATCAATGACAATTTCTGATCAACAATCTCCCCCTTTGGAATTTATGGCAACATAAGTACTCCCCCTGCCATCATGACACCTCTTCCCACATCATTCTCTCCCCCTTTGAAATCAATGGAAAAGGGTAACTCCCCCTAACACACAACCATATTGCGGACCTGTACACACTTCCACTCCCCCTTTAGATTGTGAATAAGGAAAATATAATGAGAACTTGGGAGAATCCCAAGCCTTGGCAAAGATATTCAAATGCTTCATGAGGTAAAGGTTTAGTGAAGATATCAATGATTTGTTCTTTTGTACCAACATACTCAAGTTTGATATTATTTGTAGTGACTTTTTCTCTAACAAAATGATATTTGATCGAAATGTGTTTTGTTTTTGAATGCATGACAAGATCCTTAGAGATGTTGATGGCACTGGTGTTGTCACAGAATATGGTAATAGGTTCACTGAATTGTACTTGAAGATCTTGCAAATTTTGTTTCATCCAAAGGACTTGAGTACAACATGTTGTCGCTACAATGTATTCTGCTTCTGCTGTAGATAATAAGATTGAGGTTTGATTTTTGCTCAACCATGATACGAGACAACCACCTAGATAGAATTTTGCTCCACTAGTACTCTGATGATCATCAACGCTTCCTTCCCAATCTGCATCTGTAAAGGCTTGAATAATGAGATTGTTACCCTTGGGATACCACAAGCCATATTATTTTGTACCCTTTAGATATCGAAGAATTCTTTTGACAACAATAATATGTGATTCTTTTGGTGCTGCTTGGAATCTTGATACTTGTCCAACTGCTTGCATAACATCTGGCCGGGAAGCTGTTACATATAGAAGACTACCAGTCATAGATCTGTACAACCTCTCATCCACATCCTTAGATGAGTCATCTATGCTCAGTTTGCAACCTGTTACCATCAAAGTAAGGACGGGTTTGCAATCTTCCATTTTGAATTTCTTGAGCATTTCCTTGACGTACTTGGCTTGACATATAAATATTCCTTTCTCTTGCTGAGATATTTGAAGCCCTAAGAAGTATGTCAGCTCACCAAGCAAAGACATCTCAAACTCACTTTGCATATTTGTAGAAAATTTATTACTTAGTTGATCATCATTGCTACCAAATATTATATCATCCACATAAACCTCAACGATTGTTAAATTATCTTTATCTATTTGTACATAAAGGTTGTTATCAACAGTACCTTTCTTGAACCCTTTTTGCGTAGATATCCATCAAGACAAGCATACCATGCTCTGGGAGCCTGCTTGAGACCATATAGATCCTTCTTTAACCTTCAAACATAGTCTTATTTTTCTGATAATAGAAAACCTTCAGGTTGTTCGATGTAAACTTCTTCTTCTAATTCTCCATTAAGAAATTTTGACTTAACATCCATTTGGTAGACTTTGATTTTTCTTGAACATGCATAGGCGAGAAACATTCAAATGGCTTCCATTCTGGAAACTAGTGCAATTGTTTCGTCGAAATCAATTCCTTCCACTTGTGCATAGCCTTTGCAAACTAATCTTGCTTTGTTTATGGTAACCTGTCCATCTTCATTCAATTTGTTCCTGAACACCCATTTAGTCCCAATGACATTTTTATCTTTTTTTCATGGAACTAATTCTCAAGTGTTACTCTTATCGATTTGATCCAATTCTTCATTCATAGCTGCTACCCAATGTTCATTATGGCTGGCTTCCTAAAAACTATTAGGCTCAAAGGTTGCTAGGAAAGAAATGTGAGCTTGTTGTGACGAACGAAGCTGTCGACCTTCATTTATGTCACCAATGATTTAATTTGATGGATGGTTCTTTTGAATCCATTCTTTTTTTCTCTTTGGAGGAGCTTCTTGTTGTTGTTATGGTATATCTTGATGATCATTATTTACTTCTTCCTGGTTGATATTTGCTTCTTGTTCTAGAATTTTATATGTGTCTTTTTCAGCCTCTGTCTCAAGTTTCAAATATTCTAGATCCTCATCATTATTCGTTAGAACACCATCTTCGTCAAATGGAACATTTATGCTCTCCGCTATCTGTTTTTGTCTTAGATTATAAAATTTATAGGCCTTCATCAACGCGTGATTCAAACTTACCCAAATTTTGATCTTATCTTTTGATATAACATTTTCTTCCGAAGATTTTGAAATATTTTACATTAGCTGGTTTTCCTTTCCATAATTCATATGGGGTATTGTTGCAATTATTTCTGAGAAGACTTCGGTTGATAATGAAGACTGTCGTATCAATTTCTTGAACCCATAATTTTTCATCCAATTTTGAGTCCTTAAGCATTTTTCTACCCATTTCCTGTATGGTTCTATTCTTTCTTTCACCAACTCCATTTTACTGAGGTGTTCGTGTTGTTGAAAATTATCTTTTTATTCCATTTTCGTCACAGTATTACTAAAATAATTTGGAAGTGAATTATCCGCCATTATCTGATCTTAGACACTTTATTTTCAAATCAATTTCATTTTCGACCAACTCCTTGTAGATATTAAAGCACTCAAATGCTTCAGATTTTTTCTTTAGGAAACTAACGACTATCATCATGGTATAGTCATCTATCATTAACATGAAATATAATTCTCCATCTAAGCCTTTTGTTCTCACAGGACCACATAGATCAGTATGTATCAATTCCAATGGATGTGATGCAAAGTGTTCTTTTGTTTTAAATTGGACTTCTCTCTGCTTGCCGTGTCGACAGGCCTCACATAGTGTGTTGGAGGTTTTGAGATCTTCGGCATTTCTCGTATTGCTTCCTTTTTTCTTATCCAAACAATATTGTCAAAATTTATGTGACCCATTCATTTGTGCCATAAAAAAATTTCATCGTATTTAGCTAGTAGACATGCTTTAGTTGCTTCATCTAGAACATATATGTCGTTTGGAGCTCGACTTGTTGTAGCCACAATTTTACCATACCTGCCTTTCTTGATTTCACATTTTGTGGAGTTGAATAGCATTGTGTGTCATTGATCACACATTTGTCCAACACTGAGTAGATTGTGATTCATGTTTTCACCAATAGAACATTCTTGGCTATAACGTCTTTAATTCCGATAGTGACGGTACCTGATCCTATAACATTTGAAGATCCATCATTTCCAAAGGATATGGTTCCATCGTTCTTCTCTTTCAGAGATACAACTTTCCTTCTATCTCCAGTCATATGCGTTGAGAAACCGTTGTCAACATACCACACATATTTGTTGTTTTGAGCCTTGGGAGCAAGAGCACAATTATCAGTCTTCTTCTCCTTCCATGTTCGTTCATTCTATGGCTTCAAAGATTATTCTGGAGGATTTTCAAGTCTGCAATCTCTGGCTATGTGTCCAAAGTCCTGACATTTGTAACACTCCATATTATTTCTTAAATGTTCAAATCTATTGATGTTTCATTGAGCCCTGGGAGGTTCATATTTGAAGGATCTCCTGGAATTGTATTGGTTCCTAGGGTACGTGCGACATTCTACAGCTTTATTACCAAATTTTCCACATGAATAACAATAGCCATAAAAAATATGTTGGTACTTGGATGGAAATCTTCGTCGAGGAATCGTCTTCCAAGGATGTTCTTGCGAATCTTGTCCAATGAAGTCTACATGCATGTCAGATCTCATAGGTTCATTGTATTTTTTTGTAAAAGGTCCTACTTCTTCTTCTTTGTAACCGAGGCCAGTTCTGTCATTGTAAGATCATCGATTGTTGATGATTTATTCCAATTCCGTTGAGTTGTTGCAATAGTTTTGGACATTTTTTCCCTTCTTCACTTGCTTGCGCAATGAGACTACTTCGGCTTCTAATGCCTCCCTTTCTTGGTTGCTTTCTTCCAACTTCTTTTTAAGTGACTCTTTAATATATTTGTGTTCTTCAAATTCAATTTTGAGACCTTGAACTTGTTCTTCAAGAGTATTGGAATGGATTTTCTCAGCCTTGAGCTCTTTTCTAAGCCTGATTGCCTCCTTAGAAAATTCTTCTATGGTCAACCCTTCTTCTTCATTTTTTGATACCTCTTGTTTATTGTGCTTGGCCATAAACAATACTCTCTCATTGGCTTCTTCTTCGCTATTACTATCTTCATCGGATGATGAGATATCTTCTTTAGAGAGAAAGTTCTTTTTGGATCCTTTCCTTTTTTCTTGCTTGTTGAATTTCTTAAAGCCTTTCTTTCCTTTTGAGTTGCCATAACTTATGTTCAGAAATTTTGCTACGAAATGCCCAACCTCACCACAGCCGAAACATATCAATGGAAGTTTACCTTTGAATTTTCCCTTACCAATTTTTAGTTTTCTCGTAAATTAAGCATATTCTTCATCTGAAAGACCTTCTCCATTATCTCCCTTTTCTTCACACTTGCAGGTGCATGTCTTTTCAATTGAAGGTTGTTTGTCCTTATTAGTTTTATTAGATGAAACGAACACAGTTTCTAGATGCAAAGTACCCTCTTCTTCATCAAGTTTCATTTCATATGCTATTAGAACTCCATGTAATTCCTCTTTGCCGAGTTTGTCCAGATTTTCACTGTATTCTAAGACTGATACCTTTGGGTTGAATCTCCCTGGTAACGTTCTAAGAATATTCGTATAATATTCTTCTTGTCAAATGGCTCTCCCAATCCTTCCAGAGTATTGGTTATTTCATCAACGTATTGGAAGTATACAACAATTTTTCAATCTTCTTTCATTCTGAGTCGCTCAAACTTTGCTCTATAGATTTGAAGCTTTGCTTCTTTGACATTTGTGTCACCTGAATATATATTCTCAAGCTTGTCCCATACATTTTTGGCGGTTTTACAACCCAACACCTTCTGATAAGCAGATTCAATAATTCCACTGATAATAATATTCTTTTCTTTTGCATCATTTACCAAATTCTTCTTACCTTGTTCATCCGCGGTTGATGTAAATCCATTTTGAACAGTGTCCCATACTTCGTAACCTTGCGCCAAGAGATAGACATCCATTCTTCCTTTCCAGAGTGCATAACTATTTTCATTGAACAGAGGTACACCATTCTTGGTATGCCCCATGACCTCCTTCCAGTTGATAAAATGTTATTGAAGGAACCAAGCTCTGATACCAATTGTTGGAAATACTGAGAGGAGGGGTGAATCAGTATTCCTTTCAATTAGAGAATTAGTTAATCTTCAATTATTATCAGTGTTTGTACAATGATAGCAGTAAACAAAAGGAACACAAATTCACACAGTTTTTAAGGTGGAAACCCACTCCAGGACAAAAACCACCTAATGCTTTTCTAATAATTCTTTAATATTCAACTCCAATTGAAAATAAAGCTCCAACTTCCTAGAATCTAGAAAAGCATTCTTCTCCAGCTCCCATTAGATGGACGCTCCAACGCCTGAGATTCTTTAGTAGTCAACTGAATGGATGCCCCAACACCCCATGAGCTAGAACTCACCCTAGCACCACCCTACCACCATGTAGAAGAATAAAAGAAGAATGGACTCTCATACCAGTGAAAATGGTCCACATTAAAATGATATAGAATGATGTAGAAGAAGAAGACACACTAGACCATAACCCCAACTATGACACAACCACCTAATGATGATCCTAGACCTCCCAACACTGCCTCTTCAAATCTTGGTAGATAGACACTAGAACAATTTTTACAATAATGTATTTACAATGACTTAGTACAATGATACCTTTATAGTGACTGTATGCAGTGCTGCCCACTTGAAGACTTTATGTGATGAAATTCTTGTAGTTGTTCTGCACCTTGGTTGCTGCTCTTGTCATGCTACCCTCTGTTGCACCTTGCTTTGATTTTCTGACCTAGAAAGTTTGGTCCTTTGCAGCCCTTGACAACACATGATCTAGATTTTTCTTGCCTTCTAGGAGCTCAATATTGAATCTGGTGTATCTATGTTATTTAAGATCCCCAATATGTGATTTTAGGTCCTATAGTATTCCTCTAAATCTTATTTCCAATGTCACAAGTCTGACCCAATTTGGATTCTTCAAGAGACATTTATGCCCAATATCTCACAATGCCCTAATTATGAATTGTTTTAGTATAACGAACTTGTACGACATTCCACATGTCATTGTTTCTTTATTCGGCTCTAAAAATTTTAGAGCAAAAAATACAGTCTGTTTTCTATCTTCCACTTTTTGTAGAATTCCAGTCTGATACTCATAGAAGGAGTTATGACGATTTTCCCAAGGTCACTTCTTTGAGATGAATTTCAGGAGCCTGAAAAAACACTGACTTCCACAGATCATATCTCCGAAATGTTTCGCACCTTGATCTGAAATTTCTACAGGAGCTTCCTCAGGATTTTGGCTTCACCTCATAAAAATTTCAGCTTTTGAACCTTCGTAGAAACAAAGTTAGAGTGAAAATTCCACGATGAACTGTTTCAGATGATGAAATCCCTTACATAAGGAGGATATGAGGATCACAATTTATATAAATGCTTAGGTTGAGAGGGGCTTCAACAAGTGAAAGTGGGAGGGAGTTTAGGAGCTTAAAAAATATTAATTATGAATTTTCAATGACCCATGCCACAACCCCATGGGGTTTTAGCCCACTAACTGTGGGTACAAACTTCAAACGTGAATATCTCTCAAACCATGAAGAATTACGTGGCGTGCCATATATCAACGGAAACATATCGAAAATTAGAAACCATCCAAAGCATTCTTGACCCAGAATATATTAATTTGGTAGGTAAAAACTCCCATGCAATATTGGGGTAGCTCGTGGTGCTGCTTGGGTTGACATCAATGACTACCATTGATCAACACTATTTAGCTTCTTTGTGCATCGAATTTGGTCAAAAACTCATCAAGTTATGATCTCCCCTAGTTCCCCAACTATTCGTTCTACAAAACCCTCAAAATACAACACCAAATGCACAATTTCCCCCCCAAAAGAGTTAAATAAGTGCTAATTCCGCAAAAAATTGGGCGAAATTATCGGGGCATTAATTTTCCTTATAACACCTAAAGTCCGGATCTCTAACCATATAAGATATGGTTAATATTTTTTATATATAAAAATGTCATGCAGTTACTAAACCGCCTTCTCCACTGTTGTGGGTGCACACATGCCAGCATATAATGTCACGGTTTACGGTTAAGGACTATTGGGGGGGGGGCACAGGGCTAGCCTCCTGCCCATGGTCCCGCCTCCAGTGGTGACTAGGTAACCCCAACCCCCTCCCCCCATGGCGGAATAATATGAAAACAAAAAGATCTGAAAACCATATAGTGTAAGGAAAAAATGTAATAGTGCAATGGTAAAACTCTTCGCTTGTTGCTTGGAGGTCGCGGGTTCAACCCCCACCCGCTCTACTCGGACTTCAATATAATTTTGGTAGCCCTCGGGTTGCCACATGGCGGCCCCTAGTTGGGCCCTATGATTGGCCACCCAACAACCAATTAAAATTCACCACAAAAAACCAACCAGATATTGACACTTGGCATAATTCCATATTCAGGAGGAAAACCATTGACCAAGTCAAACTACATAGTCACCCTGCAACGTAGGCATGCCTAGTTAGTTGTACAGACTGCTGACTGGGTTTTCCTACATTTTTTTTCAAAAAAAAATTGCATGTTTGACAAAGTGGATAGAACGTGTTTCTAGGAGCATACGGTGTCGATTTTCCATGAAACGAGTTGTGAAGGATTTAGAATGTTGAGATCTACGTGTTTTTTTAGGTTCCACACCATTCTGGCAACTTTCATTTTTTAGCATAATTTTGAACACCTAGTCACGCCTCCCCATTGGAATATTTTGGACCCCAAAATATCTTTCATTATTGAACATGTGGATGAGGGTACAACCCCCTTACCCTTCCAGTCTCAATCCACTGGAATTTTCCTGAATTCAACAATTTGAGATTTTCATAAAAATTGACCTTTTCCCTTGATTTTGGAGACCATGTCTTCTTGTTTTAGATGTCATCCTGCTGCAATTTCCCATCATTTTCAGAACAAAAAAACTTTCCTTGAAGAAATAAACTTGTTCCCATATTGTTCGTCAATCAAAGGAAATTGAATAACTTGAAAACTTTCTCACCTCGAACACTGTCGACATGGTGATTTTTAGCTTGCCTTACCTGGTACTTGCATAGACCTTTGACCAATTGTTTTCGCCATTGCCATGTACCATTTTGATACCCAAAATAAGTACTTGTGGAACCTATGTCTTATTTTTCATCTTGCCTTGGTGCTTGTTCTTTTATTTTTGCACCATTCAACACCGACATCTTGTTCCCAACAGTGTTCAACAATGATGTGGACTGCTGCAAATATTTCACATATTGTTTACCTCTTTTCAAAGGGAACATGTTAGTGCCCTGAAAAATATTATTAAAACCATTAGAAAATTCAATGAAATAATATTTTTCATTTGATGCATCTTCTTGAAAGGTCTCATTCAAAACATCACTATGCTTTAACATTATTAAATCCAAATTTTTGACTTGCATTCACTATTCTCTTCATTTGTCCTGCACGCATAAGATACAAACTCATCTTCTTGTTATGCGCTCTAACTATGTACTCAATTCCATTCTTGAACAAGTGGTACTTATTCTCATGGTGATGAAATACTGCCCTCCTATCATAAAGATAAGGACTTCCCAAAACAATGCCTGAAATCTCAAGCAGAACTACATCAAGTTCAATTTTGTCAAGAAAGTTTGAATTGATTGCAAACCTTAGGATGCACTTACTTGTTACCTGCAAGTTTTCATTCTTGCATATCCAGCCTAAAGGATAAGGTCTTGGATGTGTAACAGTTTCTATATTTAAAATCTTAACTAAGTCTTCATAAATCAAATTGGCTTGAGAACCACTATCAAAGAGTGTGTCTATTTTGGTATGCTTTGAAACAAATCTAATATGAAAGAGTTCAATTATTGTATCATCATATTAAGTTACATTAGAAAAACTTGATGAATTAGTTGTTGCTATGTTCTTACCTTTGAAACCCATTGTTCTAATCTTGGTTTCATCTCCTGAATCTGAACCTAAGTCATGTTCAATGATTGCAGCTATTTTCTCCTTCTCTTTGGTTATAAGTTTGTTGGGCTTCAACTCTGTATAGAGTTGCCACAATGGTCTTCATCATGGCCATTTTTTGAACAATGTTTACATGTGATTTTCTCTTTCTCTAATTTAATAGAACCATTTTTCTTTCCTTTTCAATTAAACTTACCCTTTCCTTTACCTTCATACTCAAGGAAATCATCACTTTTCTCATATGGACTATGTTTCCCTCTTGCTTCTAGATGTGTGGCTTGAACACAAACCTCATCTAAGTTTGTGGGATTGAACATGAGAATATTATGTCTAATATAGTTTTGCAAACCCCCAATATACTTTAACAAAGTGTCTTGAGAAGATAAATTGACACCCAAAACTAGTTCTCCTCTCCCAAACTCTTGTGTATAATTTTGAACACTTTGTCGCTTTAGTTGTCTAAAATTCTACGAATCCATTATGGATTTCTGCATATATGCTAGAGGGTAAAATTTCCTTATAATTGCAACAAGGAAATGAAACCAAGAGATTGAGATCTTACCATGGTTTTTCATCTCTTCTTGTGTCTTGGCTTCCCACCATACTAGTGATGCACCCTCCAATCTCAATGAGTCTAGTTGAATCTTTGTGTCATCATCTTGAAGGTTTTGAATCCTGTAGTAGACCTCCAACATGCAAACCCAATTTTCAAGCTTCTCTGCATTCAATTCACCTGTATACATATGTAGTTCAAATTTAATATCAAGTTTTGACAAGGGTTGTTTACCAATTCCTTTTGAGGTAGGTTGATGAGTATTAGTAAGGGTTGTAGTAGTGCAAGAGGATGAATACGAAGGTGAATATGGTGGTGAGGATGATGGTGGAGTAAATGGTGGCTTATCACCATTTCCATTACCTCCTCCTCCTTGAGAACCCTCTCCTCTTGGAGGCCTGGAACTTTCACCCTGCAACATTGTATTCCTCTCTTCATAAAGGATCTTCACCATCTCTGTCATGTCAAAGAAAGCCTTCCTAAAATCCTTCTCATCCTCTCACACATTATCATTTCCTCCTTCATGAGACATACTTATTGAAGCCTCTACTACAACTAGAGGTGAATATTGTTGTGGATATTGTAGTAATTGTGCCCTCCTTCTCCTTTCTCCAACAATGGAACCTGCACCCATAAGCTTTCCTTCTCCTCTCTTGAGCTTCAACCTTGTAAGCATTTAAACACTTTAAAAACAATTAAATCCTCCTTGCACAAGTAAACCTAGTGCTCTAATACCTACTTGATCTGAATGGGAATATTAGTGTTTAATGTGCTAATATCCAATTCAGAATATAAACAAAGTGCTTGGGGATTATGAGGTAAATTACAAGTTAACATGAGTTTTTATGTGAATTTCTTGAGAAAATTAACATAAAAAAAACACTAAAAAACAACATCTAACAGACATGAACATCACCATAAATAGTAACACAAAAAAACATGATGAAGGACTTCACCCCGCCTGGGCTACGTCTTCTTAGTCCAATTTTTAATGACTTTCCCCTCTCCTATTATGCTCAAAAGTGTGATTACATATGTTTACAATGCTCAAACAACTCTGAAACATGTTCCATGATCATCTTCGGAATGCCCAAAAATTCTTGTGTAGTCTCTTTCTGCATCGAATTTGGTCAAAAACCCATCAAGTTATGATCTCCCCTCGTTCCTCCAGTATTCGTTCTACAAGACCCTCAAAATCTGGCACCAAATGCATAATTTTTCTCCCAAAAGTGCTAATGGAGCACCAATTCTGCCAAAAATTGGGCAAAATTATCGGGGCATTAATTTTCCCTATAACGCCTAAAGTCTAGATTTCTAACCATATCGATATGGTTAATAATTTTTTTTATATAAAAAGTTTCGCGTGGTTACTATATTGCCTTCTCCACGGTTTTGGGTGGACACATGATGACATATAATGTCATGGTTTACAGTTAAGGATTGTTGTGGGGGGGACGGGGGGGGGATGGCTAGACCCTGACCCCCTCCCCCCATGGTGGAATAATATGAAAACAAAAGGATTTGAAAACCATATAGTGTAAGGAACAAATGTAATGGCGCAATGGTAAAGCTCTACGCCCGGCTTAGAGGTCACGGGTTCAAACCCCACCCGCTCCACTCAGATTTCAACATAATTTTGGTGGCCCTCAGGCTATCATGTGGTGGCACTTGGATGGGCCACGTGGAAAATTATGATTGGACACCCAATAAACAATTAAAAATTTCCACAAACAACCAACCAGATAGTGCCACTTGGCACAATCCCATACGCCGAAGGAAAACCATTGACTAATTCAAACTGCATAATCACCCTGCCATGTAGGTATGCCTAGTCAGTTGTATGGACTAATGACTGGGTTGTCCTTTTTTTTAAAATTAAATGTTTGACAAAGTGGATAGAACGTGTTTCTGGGAGCATATGGTGTCGGTTTTCCATGAAAGGAGTTGTGTTGGATTCAGAATGACGAGATCTATGCAGTTGCTCAGGTTCCACACCATTCCGACAACTTTCATTTTTTAGCATAATTTTGAGCACCTGATCAGAATGATACTAGGAGTACATAGAGGTTTCATACATATGTTTAATGATTGGAGGATGGATTTTTATATGGGGGGGGATCCCAGTCCTGATTGTTCCAATGAATAGATGAGATTATTTCCCCAAGTTGATCTAGAAGACGGATCCAAGATTTATTTGATGATGGGGTGTGATTTATAAAGATGTGAGCATTGTGCTCCTTCCATATGTTCCATAAGGTGAATCCTGGGGTGAGCTCCTAGATTCTGTTAAGGATTGCGTTGCTATAAGGAATTGCATTCCAATTTTCAATAATTATAGGGATTGTCTAGGATTTGAGGATGACCCCATGAAACACCCTACTAAGCTTCTCCCAAATGGTTGTGGAGAATTTTCACTCCAAAAACAGATATTCCATATTTTCATGTTGATCATAAAAAATAGAGAAGACAAAGGGGCCCATGAATACTTTCTTTTGAATATTATCCCAAGTATTTTTTTTCTTCATGTTGAGAAGCCAGGCAAAAAGAGTCACTTTTGGAAAGTGCTTTAATTTCTAGATATGCTTCCAAACAAAGTCTGCTTCCCCATTTTGGATATTGGTGAGGATATTATATACTTATTTTAAGTTGAAGTTCCCATAAGTACTATATCCCCATATTAAAATATCAGGGCTTGATTGAGCAACAATGTTTCTTGTGCCTAGGATCATCTCAAGAAATTGACATTCATCATCCTGGGTTTGTTGATTCATATTGGAGAGTATTTTCCAAGTTCTCCATGACATATTAGAATTGGAGTGATCATACCAGAAATGAAAAATTTCATAGAGGCCCTGAGAGGAGTGGTGGTTCCTGATTTGCAAAGAACCAAGGAGAGAGGAGATACGTGGCCACTGGTTCCATGAATATTTCCAAAAGAGATCATTTTTCCCATCCGTCACTTCCCAAAATTAATGGTCGTGGGTCAGATATTTATTGATCCTCGCAATTCTCCTGATATGGGATCCCTGGGGATATTTTTCCATCCTTACTCTATGTTAAAGAGGAGTGCCATTGGAGTATTTATTCTCCCACTTTATACCCTACAAGGAATTTGGGTGCTTGAGCCAGTGCCACCAAATATTCTCTCTTAGAGCCTTGCTAAGGATTTTGGGATCCTAAAGCCTAAGGCCACCCATGGATTTGGGGCAAAAAAGCTTTTCCCAAGCCACAAGTGCCCATTTTTTAGGAAGAGAAGCTCCCCCGCAAATAAATCAGCATTGAATGCTTCAAATTTTGTTGAAAATGAATTTTTGGGCAGCTAGAGAAAAGAGTAACTAAGATGACATGGAATGGAGCACATAATTCAAGAGAACGAAAAAATTGGCTATATTAAGAGAACGAAAGGTCTGGGAAGAAAGCTTTGCCTCTAACTTCATAAGAATATCTTCCCATACAAAACAATGAAGAGGGTTGATGGAAAGGGGAGCACCTAATTATTTGGTCAGAAGGGAGCTCTTTTAGAAACCCAATAAGCAAGAAATATGTATCTGGAAAGTAGGGGGAGCGTTGAAGAAAAATATTTTGGATTTACCTATATTAATCTCATTACTAGAGGCTACTGCAAAGGTATCAAGGATCTCTTTAAATTATCATGCTTTAGAAATAATGGGGAACCCTTTGAGTATCATCAACAAATTATTGGTGAGTTTTTCTCTAATCTTGAGAACCCAGGGGAATTCCTTTGATTCGGCTACAAGAGAGGGGGTACCCTTTCCTAATACCAAAAGAGAGTGTGAAAGTGTGGGAGGGAGAACCATTAAGAATAATGGAAAATAAAGCCTTATAAATTAGGGTCGTTACCCAAGAAATCCACATCTCATGAAATCCATAGGCTTCCCGAACATGATAAATATACTTCCAACTTAACTTGTCCAATGCTTTAGACATATCAAGTTTTAGAATCATACCTGGTTTTTTGGTGGAGTGAAAATAATGTAGCTACTCTTGAATGAAGATGATGTTATCCAAAATTTTCCTATTGTCAACAAAACTTTTTTTCTCAAGCAATATAATCGAGGGAAGAAGAGGCTTGAGGTGGTTGGAAACTACTTTAGAAATGATATTGTATATGACATTACATAAATAAATCAGTATGAAGTTTGAGGGGGGAGGCTTTGTTGGACTTGGGAATAAGATAAATAAATGTAGATTCAAAAGAGACATAAGGGAGGATGATGTTCTGGAGTTTTCCACAACCTACAAAATATCGTAACCAAGAATGGGACAAAAATCTTGGTAAAATTCTGCAGTAAAACCATCAGGGCCAGGTGATTTATTTATAGTCATATTAATTACAGTGGCTTCAATTTCTTGCAAGGAGATGGGTTGTAGAAGTGCAATGCTTTTCTCAGCTGTAATAAGCTTAGGGATGTGTTGAGTGATGTTCCTAATGGCAGTAAATATGTTGCGACTGAGTTCAAATAAAATGTCACTGAAATCATTGGATAAGAGATTGGGCATACCTTCATGATCCTCCACCCACTGATTCTCTTGAGCCTAAAGCCGATGGATTTTGTTCAAGTGCCTATAATTGATAATTTCTTAGTGAAAAAACTTGTTGTTCCTTTATCCTTCATTGAGCCACTTGATGTGTGACTTATGTCTATAAAGGGTATCTTCTTGGGCTAATATTTCCTGACATTGAACTCGAAGAATACTCTTAGTCTCTTGAAAGGTGTGGATTATTTCCTGTTTTAATAATATTTTGTTGGACCTCTTTCATTTGGTTTTATAATTGGATCTAATCCTGGAAATTGTTGTCAAAGTATTTCTTATTCCATTCTTTAATTATTTTTTTGATGAATTTTAGCTTGTTTTGGAAATGATACATGACATTTCTAGGGATTGAAGCAGATTCTACCCACCAGTCAAGCATATTGGCTAAGAAATTGGAGTGATGGATCTAGAAAGCTTCGAAGTGGAATGGCTTGTTCATGCTTAGGGACATTAACCAATCCAACTGCAGGGAGATATGCCAGTGACCAGATCCATAACTGGGAAGGATTGAGGTGTCTAATTGAAGGCAAAATAACATTAGATCTTCTAAAGTTAGGAAATGATTAAGTCGTGATGCAACTTGGTGATTTCTCCCTTTATGATTACTCTAAGTGAATGTACCATTAGCAGTTTCAAAATCAATCAACTTGCAATTAGCAATGAATGAGTTAAAATATTCTGAGGCTTCTTCCAACTTTTTGATCCCCACCTTATTTTCCTGAAGAGAACGGATTAGATTGAAATCTCTAGCCATGATCCAAGGTGCAGGAGACACTAGACGATTGACAACTACAAGATTAGCAATCAAATTTATTTTGTCTTGGGGGAGGATGGGCCCATAGAAAATGGAGAAAAATCTATATTGAGATGATTCATATGGTTGAAATACTATAGTGAGAATCTGCGAGAGGGAGAAGGAGTCTCTTATATGAACCGTAGTTGTATTCCAAATAATATATAGACCTCCTGAGGCGCCAAAGGCACAAAGGGAGAGGAAATCATAGTGCTTCTAGACAGAATGAATAATTTGGGAAAGGGTTTGGAGAGAACATTTGGCTTCTTACAACAACAGAGGTGGAGACTGTTAGTATCTATAATCCATGCATGTTTTATTGGATTCAATTTATCTAGTAGGTGGAGTTGGTTGAATTTATGGAGTCCTTTTTTTAGTTGATGGATGTGTGCAATCCTTGAAGAAAAATATCCCTCAACCTCTAGAATCTAGGTTGGGGGTGACAACTACAAGTGACACTTAGTTTTATTTTTCTATATTTGGGTGTAGAGTCATAATCTTAGACTTAATTGCCCACTAGTTTTGAGATAAGTATCTCATGTTCTCAAGAAATCAAGAGTGTGTGTGTGTGTGTGTGTGTGTGTGTGTGTGTGTGTGTATCATTGATGGTTTGAAATTATGGTCATTGATGGCATGGTTTGTGATTTCTCTATCTTATGATTGACCAATGATTTTTTGTCACTGTGTAAAAGGTGTTGGAACAACATGTGGCAAAATTTATTTAATCCTTATAGTAACTAGCATGCAATCTTCTTTATTGTAGTGGTATGATTTTTTTTTAAATACGAGATTGTGCATGTTTACTGTTGAATTTCAGGCTACATGATTTGAAATGTATGAAATGAATTGTCTTATAATAACATCATGGATGCATGTGTTACTTCACTATGAAGATGCTAGGTTTCATTGGTAAAAATAATTTCCCAACTGTGTTAATCGATGATGTAGAAATATTGGAAATCTTGTGTTCATTGCATGTTTAAATTGTTGTATATGTAATAGAAGATTTGTTGCATGTTAATGATTACAATATTGATTAAAGGGAAGAACACATTATTTCTCTCCCTTGTCACTTTCTAGCTCTATTGATAGGGATGTTGAGCCAAGAAAATGATTTTTCTTCTTTGTTAATTAGTTTCTACAACTCTTTGTATTTTGTAAATAATGCACTTGAAAAATATTGTTAAATAGATATCATGCATATGATTTAGTATTTCTTAAGTTTAGCCTTAAATTCCTTACACATATGTTAGCTACTAAGTGTTGGAGATAAGGCTTGAAAAGTTCAAAAAGTTTGAAAAGACCCAACAATGTTAAAGTGTTGGAAATCTTTAAAAAAAATTGAATTTTATTTTTGCAGGTCAACCAGTTCAGAGGTCACCCTAAAAGGCCCAAACTCCGGCGAGCTTTGTATCCTTATCTCCAATGGGCTAGCATGACTCTTCATGCCTACAGGTTGGGAGGTTGGAGGGTAGAGAGGTCAAGGTGGTCGAGGGTCAGACCTACCTAACCCATTAAATTGCAGCGTCAGTAGAACCGGGCCAACCCCGACATAGGTTGAGAGGTCGGGGGTCGATCATGACCCTTAATATTGTAAATAATTTTCAAGAGGAGGGCCAACCCCAATCTTCCTCAAGGTTCATGCTTGCCACGTATTCTACCACGTGGGTGTGTTAGGTGTCATGTGATTTTCCACATGGGTGCATCAGGTGCCACATGGGTTGTGACGTAGGCGCATCGAATTCGATTTGGATGCCATGATGATGTGGAACGGTGTAATTGGTAAATCTCTAAAGGGCCATAAATTTTGATATGTATGTCATATTGAGGAAAAACTTATACCATTGGAATTGTCTTGAAGAGACAGACACATTTATGTTGTTTAATTGTTATTGATGAGATAACAATTTTTTTTGAAAGAAATATGTTTTGGGGGATGCATGCATGGTTGTTTATTATAGTTGGAATTATTATGACATATTTGAAAAAGCGAGTTCATGGCATGATTTATTTTTATTTATTTATATTATCATGTGTTTAATAATTGCATGTGAATGAAAACAAACCACAAGCAACAAAAATATAGGGAAAGACGAATAAATGAGGACAAGAATGGTAAAATACAACTCTGATCAGTCACAACATGGGTATGAAGCAGTAATTATTGATGAAGAAGAAAGATAAGTTGCTCAAGGGGGAGGGACAAATTTTCCTAATTGGATGGACACCTTGAGAAGCCTGAAGGCTAAGATCTAAAGCAGCAAAGTAGATAATGAAAGGTTTATAAAGGCTCAAGAAAAGAAGGTAGAGGTGAATGAATTTATACTGGAAAACCTCTTAGATTTGTAGAGGCAAAGGAAATATGAGGAGGGAACTATTCATAGAGGAAAGCAACACTCTTTAGGATCATAAGAGAAAACAAATGGGGCAGATGGTGGCAGGTCTAGGAAGAAGCACAAAGGTGAAAGTGAGGACACTATGAGAGGAGATGCACCATTGAGCATACCAGAAAGAAAAACCAACACTCATGGACATCACTCTGGTAGACATTCTAGCTCTGCTACTAGGAGATATCATCACCATTCTCATCATTGCCATCATTAAAAAATAAGAGAAAGATAATATATGCCTAAAGAATTTAAGAAGGAAAAAACACCTAAATTTGATGGAGAGATGAAGAAATATGAAGATGTAGAAGCATGGTTTCTTAACATGAAGAAAATTTTCAAAATCCATGATTATTACGAGAACATGAAAGCAAAAGTGGCCAGCTATAGTTTGAAAGGAAAAGTAAACATATGGTGGGACAAATTGAAGAATTTTAAAGGCATAACTGAAGAGAGATTGACATGGAGTCAGTTTGAGAGATTTTCTAGAGACAAATACTTATTAGAAATATATTATGACAGCAAGGCAAAGGATTTTTTGAGAAGAAGAATATATTACCATATTTCTAGAATTATTGAGATATGTGCCATATCTCAAGGAAGATAAGGTAAAATTTTAACAATTTATCAGTGGGTTTCTCATGTATTTTAAAGACCGCATAGAGTTTTATGAACCATGAACTCTGGATGATGTGATAAAGAAATTAAAGCATTGTTATGAAAAAGAAAAGCACAAACCATATTTTAAAAGTGATTGGAAAACAAGGAACAACATTAAGGATAAGAATAAATGACCCATGAAAACTATGGACAAGAAGGAAGGAATGCATTTAGCTAGTGAAAATCAATTTCAACAGAAATTCAATTCAGCTACCAAAGGTAGTATGCAGTAGAAGGAAGGAGAACAACATAGATTTGAAAGAAAAGAGAAGTTGAAATATTGGACTTATGGGGAAAATCACTGAAAGAGGGAATTCCCACACAAGAAAAATGCAAGTCCAAAAATTTACAGTGCCGAGGAAGCTAGGACTGTGGGAGATGTGGCACAAATTTTTCCTAGAATCTATGCAGTTAGGTATAATCACCAGGAAAACCATCGGGCATCCATCATTGAGATGGAAGGTACGTTGTGTAATCATATTTTTTATATTTTAATTTATATCAGTTCTAATTACAATTATATCAGTATGGAGCTTGCATAAAAGTACAAGCTGGCTAAATAATTGCATGCAGAACCTTCGTTAGTTCAGCTGGTAATAGGAACAAAGAGAAAAATTAGTTATTGTGTGAAATCATGTACCTTTGAGCTCAATGATATGCCAACAATGACACACTTAAATTCTCTACCATTGGGTGCGTACAAGATGTTGCTGGGCATGGACTAGTTGTACAAACACAGAACTAAAGTTGAATTCTATGTAAAGACAATTGAATGTTTGTATGATGTTGGAGAAATAAAAATATTGCAAGGTAAGAAAAAGCCAACAACAGTGAGACTAATTATTTCAATGCAAGCGAAGTGTAGTTTCCAAAAAGGATGCAAATTTTTTTCTGTACAAATTTTTAGTGATGAAAAAACTAGTGACATCACTAGGGAAGAATAAATTGAAATGTTGGAAAAGTATCCCGTGTTGAAGAAATTTTTAGATGTATTTCCAACTCATATTTCAAGATTACCTCCTCATAGAAAAGTTGATTTCTCTATAAAATTAGTGCATGGGTTAGCACTAGCACCCAGACACCATACCAAATGAGTATGCCTGAGTTGGTTGAGTTAAAACTACAACTAAAAGATATGCTTGATAATGTTTACATAAATCCAAGTGTGTCATTGTGAGGAGATCCAATATTGTTTGTGAAGAAAAAGGATGGGACACTTCGACTTTGCATTGATTACCAACAATTGAACAAAGTGGAAATCAAGAACCAGTATCTATTTCCATGGATTGATGACTTGTTTGGTAATTTGAGAGGAGAAACAATCTTCTCCAAGACATATTTAAGGTTTGGGTATCATCAAGTGTGAATTAAAGAGGAATAAATCCATAAGTCTATTTTTCGAGCAATATATGGGCACTATGAGTTTGTAGTGGTACCCTTTAGGCTTATTGATTCCCCTCCCACTTTCATGTGTTTAATGAAAAAAAAATTGCGTCCTTACCTGGACAAGTCCATTATTTTTTTTGTTGATGACATATTGGCGTATTCAAAGACTAAATAAGAGAATGAGAAACACCTAGTTGTAGTAAGACAATTGCTGAGGGAACACAAGATTTATGCAAAGTTAAGCAAGTGTGACTTCTTCCAAACACAGATATATTATTTGGGGAATATTTTCTCCAATGAAGGGATATTAGTTTATTTGTAAAAGGTAAAATTCATCATGGAATGGAAAACACTGAAAAATGTGAATGAGGTTAGACCATTCATGCGATTTTCATGCTACCACAGAAGGTTCATCAAAAAATTATCTAAGATAGGCCACCTTATCACATCCTTTCAGAGGAAGGGAAATAATTTTGAATGGATATTTGAATTTTCATCAAGATTTGAGCAATTGAAGCAGTTGCTCAATAATTCACTTGTGTTGAGGATCACAGATCTAGACAAATATTTTGTGGTTTGTATAGATGCATGCAAAGACAGGCATGGTGGAGTCTTGATGCAGGAAGGGTAGGTAGTTTCTATGAGTCACAAAAATTAAATGAGCATGAGACAAACTATGTTACTCATAACTTAGAGTTAGTAGCAAATTTTCATGCATTGAAGATGTGGATACATTACCTTATCGGTAGAAATTTCATGCTCATAACATATCATGGTGGACTAAAATATTTATTCGATTAACCTAAGTTGAATGCTAGACAAGATAGATATGGCTAGCTATACTTAGTGAATTCAAATTTGAGACCAAGTACATCAAAGGAAACGAGAATAAGGTTGTTTATGCACTCAGTAGAAGAATCCAATTTAATCAGATAGCAGCCATATCTTCTTATGGATTGTATTTGGTATAATAAATCAAGTATGCAGGACAACATGATGAAAAATATCAACAAGTGAATGAAAAGTTGCAAAAATAAAGTTATAATGAGGAATAGAATATCATAAATGAGGGTATAATAAGATTCAATAACAGAAATTATGTAGCAAGTGATGAAATGAGGAAGCTTATAATGAAAGAGTTTCATGCAAAACCATATTTTGGTCATCTGGGATACCAAAATACTCTCAAAACCATCAAGAAGGTTTATTATTGGCCTATGAAAAGGAAGGTTGTTTATTTTTTTGCAATATGCATAGAATTCCAACAGGTAAATTTTGAATGTAAACATCCAACAGGCTTATTTCATCCTATTCCCATTCCAAAATGGAAGTGGGAAGTGATATCCATTGATTTCATCACCAGTTTTCCAAAAACTCAAAACAACATGATGCAATTATGGTGGTGATTGACAAGTTGAGAAACATGGCTCACTTTGTAGCAATTAAATCCACTAACACAACAAGTGAAGTGGCTCAAATATTCATAAAGGATATTATGAGGTTTCATGGTGTTCCCAATCAATTTATTTCAAACAGAGATGCCAAGTTAACTTCCAAGTTTTGGAAGGAATTGTTTGCAGGATTGGGGACAAAATTTCCATTCAATACAATTTATCATCCATAGATCAATTGGAAAACAAAGAGGATGAATAGAATCCTGGAAGACATGTTGATAATGTACATGATGCACCAGTAAAAGAAGTGGGAAGGCTATCTTCCACTTGTGGATTTTTCATACAACAATGGGTACCAAGAATCTGTAAATATGAGCCCATCTGAGGCATTTTATGGAAGGAGTTGTAATAATCCTATCAGCTGGAGTGATCCAGTGAATAGGGTCCTTATTGGACCTGATATGTTGAAATACATGGAGCAGCAAATGTAGATCATTAAGAATCATTTAAATGTATCACATGACAAGCAGAAGAGTTATGCTTATTAGCATAGGGTGCACAAATAATTTCAAGTTGGAGAACATGTTTACTTGAGAATTAAACCCAAGAAAATATCCTTGAGGATTGGTTCATGTGGAAATTTGGCACCACAGTTTTGTGGACCTTTTGAGATACTTGAGAGGATAAGACCAATGGACTATAGGCTAGCCCTACCTCCATTAGTTAAAATCCATCATGTTTTCCATGTTTCTTTGCTTAAAATATATTTACAATATTCTATTCATGTGATTGATATATTTGTATTAGAGGTGGAACCAAAGGGATAATTCCAGCTAGAGTCATTTTACATTCTAGACTAGAGGAACCTCATGCTCCAGAATCAAGCAATATAGAAATTTAAGGTGCAATGGAAGAAATTTGGGCCCAAGGAAGCCACTTGGGAACCGATTGATTAAATGAGGGTAGTAATGATTCTTCGCTATTTGTTGGCTGAAGAAAATTTATATAGTTGTAAATATTATGTAGAACTAGGTATATAAATCTCCAATAAAAAAATGTGTGTGTGCTTTAAAGCATGTTTTGGAGTTTCATATGGAATAATAACACTGAGGATGGTGTTCCCCCAAGGGGGGGGTTTGTGATAGCCCAAGTAGTTACATTTATGTCTAAAATGTAAACATTATGATAAATATTAAATTGGTTGAGTAATGGGACACCTATTCCAAAGGGATGGGGTGATTAATTTTTGAAAAAATATTAATATGCAGATAATTCAATGAGGAATATGAAGATACACCCAAGAATGTTCCACGAGGAACATGGAAAGACACAAGAAAAATAATAAAAGGACTTTGAAAAAAAATTATAGGGGTATTTTTTGCCTAGAGAAATCAAGTTGGAAAAAACAAAAAGAGAGAACACAAGGAACAACAATAGAGATAGAGAAATTTCAAATTTACGAGGATGAAAAACTGAATGGAATGAAGATTTCTGTTGGAAATGGAACTGGAAGAAATCACCAAGTGATGAATAGATTGCCTCTCGAGTCCCCGATGGCCTAGAGGGTGGATACGGTGTTTCTCAAGAAATCCAAAAGGGATGGGTTGGAGGAATTGATATTGGATAATTCTTGGAGGATCTCTGGAAGCTTCTTTCTTGTATTTTGATTTATTTTGGAAATAATAAAATAATATTAGATTACAACATCAAATTTTAGAGGGAAAAAGGAAAAACAATATTTTTTCAACTTATATCCCAATGGGTTTACTCAAATTTTGAGCGGGAACACTCATTGGATGCAGAATTTGATTCCTCATCCAAGGATTACCCATGTTGCATACTTTTGATGGACCCTACTACACTAAAAATGAGAAATACATGAAAATTATGATTGCAATCACGTTTTTTCATGCATTTCTCATTTTTCATGTAGGAGGGTCCATCGAAAGTATGCAACATGGGTAATCCTTGGATGAGGAATTAAATTTTGCATCCAAATATTACTCCCGCTCGAAATTTGAGTAAAATATTAGGGAGATAAATTGAAAATACAATTGGAAAAAGTAGTTTTATTATTTTATTATTTTTTAATCTTTTTATTTTTTTACCCCAAAAATGGTGAATCATCCCCCATGGTTGAAATCGTCATCTTGAATCCTATTGATTCTTATATAGTTTATTTTCGTTGTACATTTTTCGTAGGAGGCCCATTTTAGACCTCAAAATTTCTCTAATGATTGTGTGGAACCACGATGTTGTGTTTTGAAGGGTGGAGGATGTTAGTATCTAGAATCCTTGTGTTTTATTAATTTTAATTCAGCTAGTGGGTGGAGGTGGTTGAATCTATGGATTCCCTATTTCAGCAAATCGATGTGTGTAAAGATCCCTCAACCTATAGATTCCAACTTGGAGGTAACAACTACAATTGAGACTTGGTTGTAGTTGTCTATAGTTTGGTAGAGAGTCATAGTCACAGACTCAGTTTCCCACTAGTTTGGAGATAAGTATATCTCATGTTCTCAAGCAATAATGTATGTATGTATGTATGTATGTATATGTGTGTGTGTGTGTGTGTGTGTGTGTGTGTGTAACATTGTTGGTATGAAATGATTTTCATTGATGGAATGGTTCATGATTTATTTATATTATTATTGACCAATGAGTTGTTGTCACTATGTAAAAGGTGTTGAAACAACATGTGGCAGAATTGATTTAATCCTTGCAGTAACTAGCATGAAATCTTCTTTATTGCAGTGATATGATTTTGTTTAAAATACAAAATTGTGCATGTTTACTGTGGAAATTCAATCTACATGAAGATGTGAAATGTATGCAATGTGTGGTCTTATACTAAACATTGTGGATGCAGGGGTTACTTTACTATGAAGGTGTTGGGTTGCACTAGTAAAAAGAAGTGCTCAGTTATGTTAATGAATAATGTGGAAATACTTGAAATCTTGTGTTTATTGCATGCTTAAATTGTTGTATATGTAATTCCATGTTTGTTGCACTTTAATGAGTACAATATTAATTAAAGGGAATGAGGCCTTATTTCCCTCACTTGTCACTTTATAGCTATGTTGACAGGGTTATTGAGCCAAGAAAATGAATTTTTAACTCTGTTAATGAGTTGATACATAACTTTGTATTTTTTAAAGAATGCACTTGAAAAATGTTGTTAAATTGATATCACACATATGATTGAGTATTTATTAAGTTTAGCCTTATATTCCTTATGTATATGTTAGCCACTAAGAGTTGGAGATAAGGCTTAAAAAGTTGGAAAATTTTGAAAATTTGCAACACTATTAAAGTGTTGCAAATCTTATAAAATTTTCAAAGTATGTTTGCAAGTCATCTAGGTCAGAGGCCATCGGGAGGTTGGCCTGAAAGGCCCGACCTTTGACGTTCTAGCCTAACTCTCCATGCCTACAGGTTAGGAGGTCGGTGATCGAACCAACCTAACCCATTACATTACAATGTTGGTGGAACCAACCCGACCCTGACATAGGTCTAGAGGTCAGGGTCGGGCCCAACCCTTAAAATTGTAAATCACATTGGAAAGGAGGGTCGACCTTGACCTTCCTCGAGGTTCATGTCTTCCATGTGGATTTTCACATGCCATGTGGCTTTCCACATGCTATTTGGGTTGCGACATGCCATGTGGGTGTGTCAAGTGCCACATGGGTGTGTCATATGTCACTTGGGTGTCATTATGACATGGCAAGATGTAATGGGCCAATATCTAAAGGGCCATAACTTTTTATTCGTAAGTCGAATTGATGAAAAAAATATATTGTTGGAATCATCTTGAGGAGAAGAATGATTTGATGTTGTTTAAGTGAAATTCCAAAAAAAGAGAAAAAGGTCAAACATTTTAGCTCTTGTTCCCATAGCTATACTTTGGGAGTTGGGTATGTTAGGGTCCTATAATAATAGGATTTATAATTTTTGAATTGAATTTGATTAGTCTTGTAATATGTACATACATTGCTTTCAGCAAGTTGTTTTCCCATATTAGAAAATAAAAAATGAAAAGAGGGTAAAAGTCCTAAAAGAAAAATCAAAGGACTTGAAAAGAAAAATATAAAAAAAAATAGAAAAATTGGACCCTAAACAAAAATAGATAAGAATAAGACATGAAAGTGATGCAAGTCAAAATGCCACTACTAGTTACTTTTTACTGCAAATAAATGATTATATGCAACTTGTTCAAAATGTCATAATCCATGAGTTAAATAGTTTATCTTAACTTTTTCGTGCTTTAAATTTCATGTTTATAGATAGAGAATAAATATTTTGCCAAACAATATAATATTGGAAAATTAGTAGATAGTTAGAGAATAAATGAGGAGCTCAAAAGTTTAATCTGAGCCCTTGAATGAAATAAGGCTAGAATTAGTAGTTTTTTGTTTAAAAAAAGAAAAATGGATTAGGGTTTGCAAGCTCAAATGCACCCATGCAAACAAAGGAAAAAATGGTATAAGAAATAATGGGTAGGTAGAAAGTAGCTACACAAAGGCATGGATAAACATCATCTGGCATATTACTAATTTACCTCCCCACAAATGTGTTCCAGTACTAAATCCTTCATTCATAAAGACTCAGAGCATTTCTCTGACTTCTGGTGGGACCAGACCCATGTCTTAATGGCTAATTGGCATCAAGGTATTGGATTCCACTTCATTAAATCCTTCCCCTTCATAAAAAACCATTCTCCCTAAAAATCACTCATTTTTTCCCCATTCAAACCCATTTTCCTATGTTAAAACACATTTTTACTTAGGAAAAGTAAAAACCCCTTAACTAATTCCCTTTTTCATACAAAAATACCCATAAAACCCACAAAAATGCTTTATCCTAAGTATAAGTGTTAAATGATTATGTTGGGCATCACAATGAAGAAATGCCGTCTAAAAATCATATTTTACACTATGCCTAGTGTTATTTACATTCCTGCACATTCATTTCATGTTAACACTAACCTAATGTATTAGCTCCCCTTTATAAACTCGCCATCCCGTATTATATTAATGCATTGTTTATTAAATAACCCAACCCACATTTAACTTTTTAACCTATGTTTATTTCCCCACTCCCCATAGGTTAAAAGAATCCCTTTCTATAAATAACCCACCTAATGTTTACTTTACACCTGCATATATCCCATTTTCTATGCAAAAATTTAAAAACCGCCTACCCACCTATCCCTATTAACATTAAAACTTTATGTTAAAAACTTCATTTGAACATATAAAGTTAAACCTGCCACAAAAAAGAACTCCCGAGCCCCATGCCTAATACCCAGCAACTAAGCCGCTTAATCCTAACCGTTAGCATCTACCTACTTGATCCAATGACCCATAATCCACATCACAAATTTAATAGTGCAGTCGTTAAACAAATTAAGATTTGTGATATAACCTATTTTGTCTCGCTCTCTCACCTCCACGCGTTGTAAAAGTATTGGATCACATCCTTTTGAGAAATACCATAGACCACCTTTTATCAGTGCAATAACCGCTCAACGGTAAATCTCTCCCCCTCCCCCCTCCCCCCTCCCCCCCCCCGCGCCTAAAACACTCCGATCTGAATTGACTATTATTAAATGCAAACACTGTACAATTCAAATTATTTATAAAAACACCAGATTGTATGCGTTGCAACCTTTCTGTTGCTCTTTTTACTCATAAAACCATTCCCGACTAAGGAAAATATGCTGTCGCCCTGTTTAAATGCAAAAACAATAGAATTTAACCAAATTTAGTGTTGCAACCGCTCAAAGTCTCCAGTTTGCATTTCAAAGACCTCAATAAGCTTTTGAAAGTGTCCAACTCCCAGCAAACCCTTTTTCTGCATCCAAATTCCTAAATTCATAGGTATTTCTCATGAAAAGGACCTATCCATCCATTTGAAAAGAAGTATACTCTTGAATTCGAACCACTTAAAGCCTACTTGCCTTAGAAAGACCTATATTACCTCATAAAATCATCTCTGCTGCAAACCCTGAGAATTTCATAGTTTCTAAAAGCTGTAATTTGTTTTTTAGAGAAAAATATGATTCATTTAGCCATCTGTAGATATTTAGAAGCCCTCCGAATGATTCAAAGCCCATTTACAGTGCTCAGAAGTCCTTTGTGCATAAATTTGGATGTTTTAAGACTGTTTCATCAAAAAAATCGACAGTAAGCCCTCGCTTGCTATTCCTAAGTCTGTAAAAGTTAAGAAATTAGTTTTTAAAGAAAAATTGACAGTTTGAGGCAGAGAAACCCAAGTTTTACCTGTTGTAGTCCAAGAGAACCCTCTTTTATACTTAACATACCTTCTGTAAATAGTTTAATCTTATAGAAGTGTATTAAAAAACCTAAAAAACATAGTTTTAAAGATATAGAAAGGTTAAATTGTTAAAAAAAAACTTATAAATGGCCTCTAAAATAAAAATTGTCATCAATCCACTACAGCCTCCTATTGTAGATGTTGAACATACCCCATTGGCTGATGTAGAATATAAAATCACTGATCCAGTAATTGAATATAACCTTCTTTAGCTCCACTGCTGGAGCCAAGAGAAATCTTTGGACCAAGTAGATGATGTGCTTATTTGGGAGTCTAATTTGCCCAAGTATGTTGTTCCCCACACCCATCAATGCCCTCAGGTCATCAGTTCGTGCCAAACTCATTATTCCTCGTATCAAAGAGCAATTATCAATGCTGAAAAGGAAGTTTTGTTCACAATAACAGTTGAATCCATAAACCAAATGCTTCATTTACAGCCTGAACCTAATACAGTCCCTTTTTCCATTGAAGTTCTCACAAAGTCTTATTTAAAGTTGGATTTCCCCAAAAGATTTCAATCTTTCAAACATTCATGCCCTCATATTTAGAAATCCCAAAGCTTAACCCTCCATATTCATCACCCAAATTCCCAGAAGGAACAAGAAACATTATCTCAATGTTGTCTTTTATTCTTGGTTACTTTACTGATGAACATACTGATGCATCTATACTTGGTTTCCTATCCAATTTTGTGCCTGGTCAACCCCCTGCAGTCATCTATAAATTTGTTGAGTATATTTCTGATAACATCCATGAACATCTTGTTAGACTTCCTACTAAAGGTGTTTTTAGGTACACCTCATTTCTCTTCCATATGTTCCTCTACTTTCAGTTAGATAAGTTTCCAATAACTCTTCAAAAGATGGATGTAGAGGGAAATGAACAGTCTATCATTTTCTAGACTTCCTTGATCAGAAAGGAGTCAACTGAGTTTACATATGCCGACTTCACAAACTGTTTTATCCATCCATTGGTAAATCTTCTTAAAAACAATGTGCAAGCTAGAATCAGTGATGAAATTAAGAAGGTTTTACAGTTATCAGAACAGAGCAGGACAGGTGATTGGTGTTTATACCAAAATCACACTAAAGTTAGATTTTATGGGTCAAATCTCATTCCCTATAAATTACCAAAGTATTTACCAATGAGATTTTTTGCTTTAGAATACATAAGACAGATCTTAAACTCAGAATCAGCAAATTTTTTGGCTGCTCAAAATAAAACTCAGTTTAAATTTAAGAACCAAGTGGGTCAATTTATATGCAACAATAGAGAAGCAGGTGCAGAAGAAGAAAAATAATTGGCAGAGTATAAATTCAGCAAAAGCTTTCTTTGGCACTATGATCCTTATGGTGTCATAAGAAAAATGAGTGTGAAGTGTAAGTTAACTCCCTACATCCATGACAAAAAACCTGACATTGAGAAATTTTCTAACCAATATGAATGGTTAGAAAATACATTGGTAGAAGCTATTCAGCAGAGTGATACTAGTCACGTTCTGCTAACACCAGCTCAGGAAGACAGAGTATAAAAAGGAATAGGGAAAAAGGATCATATACTACTGAAACTACCACAGAAACAAATTTTAAACTTAGGTATACCAAGAAACCAATCCAATAGATAAAGCAAAAGAGACAGTGGAGATTTTAGATACAGATATTCCAGATAAAGATACAATGCCTCCCACAGAGATTGAAAGTGAGCAACAACCTGCTACTTCCAACACACAAATGATTCAGAAACTGCAGAGTGTGGAAGTATCATCATAAAAACAGGTAGAGGATAAAGATATGGATATAAAGGAGAAGTATAAAGAGATTGAAGCCAAAAATGAGGAAATCAAGAATGAAATCTATTCTCAATACTTGAAGCAAACTCTAGAGATACAAAACAGGCTTCTTTCAGCCTTTGATTATAAAAATAAGAAATTGTTGATGTCATTACTTCAACCTACAATGCTAACACCTAAAACAACAGCTGATTACAAAAAGGTGGATTTTGAAGTACTAGTACAAGACATTCATCCCTTGGACCAGATTGAATTCCACAAGCAAAGTTTAGAAATGCTATATTCTACAATGACTACAAAAGCAATGAATTTTCAAAAGCTCCAGAATGCTTTAACAAAAGTGAGAGATCAGCTCAAGGTTGAAAAAATTTCATCATATGCTAAAGATTCCAAAATTAAATCCTCGGAGGAGTTAGTAATTGAATTGGTTTATGACCATGAGAATGTAAAAGCTGTAGAGGAGCTAATTAAAAAGAAAAATGTTGATATTGCAGCACTCATAAAACAATCAAAATTACCCCCAACAGAGCACCCACATGCCAAAGAGATTGTACAAGAAGCAAATCAAAAGGATGAGATGATGAATCTCATATTACAGGTGACAGCACAAATCAAGGAGATGGAAATTGAAATGGACAAGTTAGTCCAAGAGAAAGAAGCCACTAAAGGAAAAGAAGTCCCTGCAACTGTAATTCCTATGGTGACCACATCAGTGCCATCAACTCTAGCAGAAGAACTAGACCCAAAAGTTCCATTGGCTACAACAGAGTGTAGTAACTTCCTCTACTTCTACCACCGAGTCTTCATCAGCTAGCTCAACAAATATATGAGGCCAAAGAAATCGAAGGCAATGGAAGGAATGTCCATAAAAACTAATGTAATCAACAGATTAAAGGAGAAAATCAAGAATCTTGAAGATTCCAAGAAGTTAGCACAGATCAATACTAAAACAGAAGAACATTCCTTTAATCTGTTGATTACACCTATTCCTTTAATCTGTATATGTTGATTACAACATTCCTTTAAGAACCCTCTACCCTCGTTTTTAAGCGCCTCCACTTATTATTCACCCCGGGCCCGCAATATAAAAAACCCCCACATAAACACTAGCCCCCTGCTTTATCTTAAACCCCCGCTATCATATGACCTGGCCCACACCATACATTCAAGCCCTCCGCCACATATCCTTCCGGGCCCCACATTATTATAACCCGCCGCTTCATCGTTTCCCCGACCACCATTGGATCAATTCCTTGCGATCTAACGACCCACATCGCATATCGCACGTCCAATAGCGCGGGGCTTAACAAACCCAAGCCTTGCGATAAGGGTGGTTTTATTACCGTCCCCTCCTACCACATGGTGGTCGTTCTATGGCATCGCGTCCCTCCACCCAAAACCATTCACTACCTCTCATCCCATGCGAAAACCACCTTACCGCCTCCCGCCAAAACCTAAAACTGTCCCGATTCAAACATTCCAAAGGCCTATACCTTTACGATAAAACCCTGCAGCCACCATGAAGCCTATGCAAACTCTCCAAAAGCTCTAAAAGCCATAAACGAATGAAGAAAAGCCACAAACGCAAGTTTTATATTAATAAGTTGATTTTATGCAGGTGGTCGAGGGATCAATGCATAAATTGCATTTATGAGGTCCTAAAATTGTTCTATAGACTCCTTGGGTGACGATCCAGCAAGTTTGTTCTTCAAAAGGACCGAGAGCGTCAGATCAAAGTAGGAACACCAATGGATCATGACCATTGGTGGTCATTTAAATGCACTAAAGCAACAAAGAGGTTTATGACAGTGGAATGCAGGGATAAAACCAAACAAAGGAACACAGTCAGTGAAAGATTAAAGAATTAAAGATCAAATCAAAGGTTAATGATAAGGAAAGCAGGATTAAAGGATAAAAACCAAAGTTAAAGGTAGTTTAAAGAAATTAAATAGAAGAAAGCAGAGTTTAGGAGACAAATCAACGAAGGAAAAATAGTAAGATGGTCAGTAAAGACAAATCCAAGTTTAAAACCTAAATCAAAGATTTAAAGGACGAATCAAGAGAAGATTAACATAGAGGCCAAATCTGAATGACTAAAGCACTCAGAAATCACCTCTCTAGACCATATCTGCCACCTACAGCCTCATTTCACTTCAATAAACGAAGCAACAATTATTGAAACAGTCAGAGATATTTCCGAGCTATTCAGAAGTTATTGTGAAGTTAATGAAAAGCCTTAAAAGTCAAACATTTCCTAAAAATTTAGCTCAACAGTTAAGTTAGAAGTTATTATTAAAGTGAGTCAAATATTTTACCTTGGGCCTTGCATGGTATCAAAGGTCAAAATACATTAACTTTGTAATAAATACAAATTTAAAACCCTAGCTTAGGGCAACCTCCTCATTTTGCAGATAAATACTGCATGTATTATTCATTTTTAGTGTTGTTTGGTTAGCTGGTTGGCTGCTTGATTAGAGGATTGATTGCTAGGTTGGATTGGATCAGACTCTAAGTTGCAGAGATTTGTTGCAATGGAGTATTGTAACTGTTTTGGACATCAGTAATACAAGCACGTTCACGGGATTCTTGAGTTATGTTAATGGTGAAGTTATCCTTCTTTGTCAATGTCTTCCCTTCTGTTTTCCATATTGTCCATTATTTCTCTGATAAAATAACAGAAAATTTAGATTAAGATATGTTGTCTTGGTACCTTAATTTTGCCTGCTTCTTTCATCTTAATGTTTTCTTCTACAAGGTCTGATTAGAGAATTCTTAATTTCTCTCTAGTTCCACCTAGCTTGTTGCCTTGGAAATGATTCAGTAGAGTCCAACCAAAGAAGTCTATGGTATGCCATGTCCTTTGGTTTTGCTTGAAGTGTTATTTTTAAGGCCTTTATTTGAAGTTTACTTCGTAGAGTCCAGCTAAATAAGTCTATGGCTAGCCCTGTCCTTTGGTTTGTCTCAAACTATTGCAGCAAAGTTCTTCTTAGTTTAATTAAAGAATTCTTAATTTCTCTTTGATTACACTGACTGTTGTCTTGAATGTTTTCTTTCTCTGAAAGTAATTCTAGGATTGTTGGATTGTTGTCTTAAATGTTTGCTTATTAGATTCTAGCCAAAGAAGTCTATGGTTTGCCCTGTCCTTTGGTTTTTCTTAAACATTTACCTAAAAGGTTGTTCTTGTTGAAGTATGATTAAAGGATTCTTAATTTCCCTTTAGTTTTACTTGATTCACAACTTACTATCATTTCATATTTCATCTAATCTAAAGAGATCCACTTGATATAGTTAGCTTGCCCTATGAAAACCCTTGTAGATTTGATGAACAATTGTTAAAATTGGACAACTAGGTCCAAACTTCGAGTTGTGCTACTCAGATGATGATCGCAATATTTTTATTGGATTCCTCTTTCGGAGAGGTGTAAGATTGATCTAAAGATCATCTCGATTGGATGAGCAGAACATGTACTTTGAATTTATTCCACTTATGTGCTAGGTTGGCCTGGAATAAAATATAGATTTAAATGTCTTAAAGGACGTGTCACACACCCCCAAAGATTCCTATATATTAGAGAGACTTAGAGTTCATTTGACACACTTTGGTGTGGAGGACTTCTCTCTCTCTCTGGATAGCATTGGAGCTAAGCCTTTGTTTGGATTGTTCTGGGGTTATGTGTGACACGCTTGGCTGAATGACCTATTGGAGACTTTGCTGGTAGAAGCATCCTGCTGATCGCCGTAACACCACCATTCATCATCTCCGTTTTGGTTTGTCTTCTATCGATCTATTTGTATGTTCTATCTGCTTCAGTATTGTGCCCTAATCTGAAATGGCATAGAACATGTTTAGAATTTAACATGGTATCAGAGCTGGGTTGAAGACAATGCCCTAGGCTTGAATCAGTGTGAGCAAGTCTACCCTAGTTAGCATGGAAGAAGGCTTGAATCAGCATGAGCAAGTCTGCCCTAGTTAGCGTGGAAGGAGCTGTAGGTGACAGCGTATTGTTGAGGTATGTTTATGGGCCAAGACAGATCTGGTTAGGTTTGTTTTAAGTTTGGGTAGCAGGAAGGGAAGGCTCAAGATAGCATGGAAGAGAGTCCACCTCAAGACAGCTTGGAGAGATCTAAATAAAGACCGAATTTCTATAAGGTATGCCGTCTAGGATGAAGGACTGCTTCAGGGACAAAACAGACTCGAGATTGCTAGATTAATTGGCTGAGAAGCTAACATACTAAATGTCGTTATATGAGGGTAGTTTAAAGGCTAAACCAGAGTGAGGAATCCTGCTGAGGTAAGCCGCATTACCTAGTCTCCAAATTCTGGGCAGCGTGAAGGATTTAGCACTGTTTGAAGTCTATCCTGGGTAACCAAGTGCAGGAAGTGAGGCCGAGGTCCCTGTGGAAGAAGACTGCAGGAGATGGACTACCATAAGGTTGCTTGGTGCCTTCCAGCACTTGGTTGTGTGGTTGTTTCACCTAGCAGTAGGGCCGAGGAATCATGGATGATTTGAGGACTGTTTGGGTATGTTCTGGGTCCAGTTCTGAAGTTTTTTTTTTTGGCAGAATCATTTATAAGAAGGCCGCAGTCCTGTACTGAATCCAAAAGGAAGGCCGAGCCCTAGATCTCTGTTTGTGGAGGGCCATGAGTCTGATCAAAGGAATGGAAGTAGCCTTACCTGCCAAAGAAGTATAGAGAAAACTCATAAGGAGGTAGTCACAGTTTTAGAAGAATACTTCTGCAGTAGATCAGGGATGGAAATGATTGATGATTAGCCCTAACCAGACCGAGTTCAATAATAGAAGGAGCATACCTAAATCAGTGAAGTAAAAGATATGATTCCAGGTGTTGGGTCCAGTGATGGAGGTCCCATCTGGACAGTAAGTAAAGAAGGTTGTATAGAGGTTAGGGGAAATGGATTATGTTACAACATGCTGTTGTGATAGGCTGCAGGCCTCATCAACCTCAAATAAGGGCATCGTGGCAGTGTTTGGGGCTACTAAGTGCTCAGAAATTCAACCCTAGGGACTAGCGAAGGGCAGTATAGAGTGTGCCCAAAAGAGGCCGGCTTGCTGAAGATACAGAAGACTATTAAGGGCATAGCACATAGCTGGGCCAAAATTAGAGGGTTATCAAGGTGGATAGCCACCTAAGGAGGCAGTATGGCATTGGAGGAACACCTCCTAGGTGAACCGCAACCCCAGTAGGGATTGTTTGCTGACTGTGTGGTAAAACTAGGGCTGCATTCCCTAACCTAGAGTGCAGTAACCTAACAAAGCAAACATATTACAGCAGTGTCTTGTGGAGGCGTGTTGGGTCCATGATTTGTGGGCCAGTGTTTGGAGCATGTGCTTGTCATCTTTGTGATGTGCTAAGGTGACAAGGTGCCTTAGACTTGTTGTCATTAAGGACCTCGTACAACAAAAAGTGGGCTCACTTGGAAATTCATGATTGATCATTAGCGAGCATTCTGATGATGGAAGCAGGACTGGAGATAGCACTAAGGACTGTTCATGTTTTGACAAGGTATGTATGACTGTTTGAAGTGGTCACCTTCAATTTTTTTTTAAATCAAATGCCTACTATGGATTGCATGCCTTTCTTTTGCAAAGAAGATACTATTCCAGGCATTAAGATCAAATCTATAGATTGCACGAATCGTATGTTTAGCAACACTCCAACTAGAAAACAGAACTTGTCATGCAAGTTTCAAAAGTTCAGGAGTTGTCTGGAAAGTATTGTCTAGTCAACAAGGCAACATACATATCAGAATGACTTAGAAGGCCTAATGGCCTGGGAGTTCTGTGTACTCAGAACTGAATGATGCCCCAACTGAGGGTCTCCTATGTGTAAAGGAAGCTTGAAAAGCTCTATCCCTTAGTGGCCCAGATCTGCATAAACAAAGGAACACATGTAACATCTATTGATGACTTGTGGGGCAGTGCAATGCCTCATCTAATAGTATTATGATACTGTTGACTAATGACAGAGGTTGTGAACCAACTTATACCTGGACTTAATCTATTGACAGTGACCTTAGAAAGTGCCTTTTTTTTTATCCTGTTGGATGATTGGGGCAAAAACATTGATGAGCAGGAGTACCATTATGATTGTGCTGGATCTGCATGGACTGACATGAAGAAGGGTAAATTCTGTGTTTTATCATCTGTGTGATAGGTTCCTAGATCTATGAAATTTAGGAGAAAAATCGCAGAACTGAGATCTGAAGTCTTGGACAGATCTGTAAATAAGAAGTAGTCCTGGATGAGATGTTAGATGTAGTAGATGAAGCTCTCAAAGTGCAGAATTATGAGAGAAGGAATCAATGTTTGGATTCCTAGTTCTGTGGGTCGCAGTAAAGAGGGCTGGCTGAGGAAGCTACAGCAAACCTCCTCAGAATAACAGGACTTCTAATACAAGCTGAGGCTTGTTGATATATTCTCCCTGTTGGACAGCGACATAGATGGACACCTATGTAGCAGTTAGCATAGACACCTATGTGCAGCCTGGAGCATAATGGTAAAATATGTGTTTTGGCAGCTTTCAGACACATTGTTGGAATCTTGAACCATGATCAGCAAAGCCTGTCGAATGGCTTTGACTGTGGGAGATTAAGTCACCTTTCCAAATTGGTGTCTAGGATGACCTCATTTAAAATAGATGTCTTCTCTCGAGAGAGAAGCTAGCATTAAGAGGGAGAATACAATTGTATATATTCCTGAGCAAATGCCATTGCTGAACGAAAGAAGATCCTCATGGCTCAAGGACATATGGCTTCAGAGGGGGAAATTCCGGAGGAAAACCAAGAAGCCATATAAATACCAAGGGTATCTAGCTGTCATAAGTACAATATGAGCCTGGATCATTTGAAGAAACTGTAAAGAATCAAAGTATGCAAGGATGCGAGGGTGATGTCTAGGATATGGTTCCTAGATCACAGATCAAAGTTGTTGTCACCTCGATACAAAATCAAGCATGGACCTAATGGAAGTGCTGAAAAGTTCAAGGCAAGATTCGTTGCCTGAGAAGAAGGCATAGACTATGATGACACACTTGCACCTGTGGCCCAATATACCACCTTTCGATCATAACCCTTGCTGCTACACAAGGATGGAGTCTTCATCAGATGGATGTGAAGACCGCATTTCTACATGGTGCGATAAAGGAAGAGGTATATGTGGAGCAACCTCTGGGGTTCGAAGTCCAGGATCGGGACACCCATGTCTGCAGGTTGAAGAAATCCCTCTATGGGCTGAAGCAAGCACCCAGAGCTTGGTACGAGAGGATAGATAGCTACTTGATGAAGCTAGGCTTCACTCGAAGTAATGCTGATCTGAACCTTTACTTCAAGGTTGTCGAGGGGAAGCCTCTCATTCTGGTGTTGTATGTGGATGATCTCTTCCTAACAAGTGTTGACCCTCTCATTCATTAGTGCAAGAGGGAGCTCGCTACTAAGTTCGAGATGAAGGACCTAGGACTGATGCACTACTTCCTAGGCCTGGAGGTCTGGCAGAGACCTGGTGATATTTTCCTTTCTCAAGGAAAATACATTGTGAAGTTTCTAGAAAGATTTGGTATGGTGGACTGTAAGTCCGTATCAACACCAATGGAGCTCAACTTTAATAAGTTGAGTGGCAGCGCTGCTGGGCCCGTATTGTCAGATCCTACTAAGCATCGTCAACTCGTAGGGGCCCTGATGTTCTTAGTGAACACCCGTCCAGATATATGTTTTGCAGTGAACAGTTTGAGTCAACATATGGTTGAGCCTAATCACTTTCACTGGGTTGGTGCCAAGAATATTCTGAGATACCTTCGGGGCATGATAAACCATGGGCTGAGATACACTGCCAGGAGTATGACACTCCATGGATATACTGATGCTGATTGGACTGGTAGTGTGGTGGATCGTAAGAGCACATCTAGATGCTACTTCACAAGTAGATCTGCTTCGGGCAGGAAAGGAAAGTCGGTTGCCTTGAGCACCGCTGAGGTTGAATACATTGCAGCATGTATGACCCGTGGTGAAGTCACTTAGTTGCGAAAGCTCTTCAGTGAGTTGTTCGAGCATGTGCTAGATGCAAACGTTATCCTTTGTAATAACCAGAGGGGGATTCATTTGTCATAGAATCCTGGGTTCCACGATTGATCCAAGCATGTTGATCGCTGGTACCACTTTATCTGGGATATGGTACAGCGAGGCACCGTAAGGCTTGATCATATAGGAACTGATGAGCAGGTCACAGATATTCTCACAATTCCCTTGGGGAAGGTCATGTTCCTAACCTTCCGTGAGAATCCTGGAATCATGGAACGACCCTATTCTGAGGGTCCTGTTGGACGATGAGCTCTGGGAGCTCCAAGGGAGTTTTGGGAATAGCTTAGGTGCTATAAGCAACCACAGGGCTAGGCTTGCCGACCCTAGTTGTTGTGCTTCTAGTCCACCGTGATGATATTGAGATGGTTTACCTCTCTCTGATCTGTGCCCCGTATGCATCCTACCTATGGAGTTTCGGACTCATGGGAAGTACCTCTCATTTGTCCAATGAGGTGGGAAAAGTGAATAGAGACCATAGCAAGACCGATGGACGCATCGGAGATTGTCGTACTCTCTATGTCTAGGATGGCACGTGTCCAACTACTTGATCTAGGATCAAGTTTAGCGAGGTTTCATACCTCCAACTGACTTCGGGACAGTGAAACTAACTTCGGGTTAGTATATGACTCTCTTGAGTCCTAGTGAGGTTTCGGACCTCCAACTGACTTCTGGTCAGGTAAACCAACTTCGAGATGGTATGAGACTCTTTGTGAGTCCTATAGAGGTTTTCGAACCTCTGGGCTGAATCTGTCAGCCGGGTATGATGTCTTTGTGACTGACCCACTTCTGTTTTGAAATAAAGAGGCCAGCAAAGCAAGTTACGGCGGGATGACGCACAATGTTTGGATTGCACTTGTGGACGGAGCTCTCCCTAGTTGAGAGGAAGTGTTAAAATTGGACAACTAGGTCCAAACTCCGGGTTGTGCTGCTCAGATGACTATCGCAATATTTTTATTGGATTCCTCTTTCGGAGAGATTTAAGATTGATCTAAAGATCATCTCGATCGGATGAGCAAAACATGTACTTTGAATTTATTCCACTTATGTGCTAGGTCGGCCTGGAATAAAATATAGACTTAAATGTCTTAAAGGACGTGTCACACACCCCCAAAGATTCCTATATATTGGAGAGACTTAGAGTTCATTTGGTACACACATTTTGTGTGGAGGAATTCTCTCTCTGGATAGCATTGGAGTTGCTTCTTTGTTTGGGTTGTTCTGGGGTTATGTGTGACACGCTTGGTTGAATGACCTATTGGAGACTTTGTTGGTAGAAGCATCCTGCTGATCGTCGTAATGCCACCATTCATCATCTTTGTTTTGGTTTGTCTTCTATCGATCTATTTGTATGTTCTATCTGCTGCAGTATTGTGCCCTAATCTGAAATGGCATAGAACATGTTTAGAATTTAACAACAATTAAATCATTTTATGACTCCATAGCCCAATGGATTAATGCTGCCCACAGTCTATCTATTCAACTGAAACACTCAATCACTGAATCACACAATCAATTAATCAACCAAACAAAACAAACAGTCCTAGAACTTCATAACTAGCCTAAAATCATAAAACAAAAACATAAAGATATATCATTTACAAACACATACATAGAGAGAGCCCTCTCTGAGTCCAGGAAGGCTAGGTCCTTGGACTCCAAAGTGGTTTGATGTGGTTCCCTGCAAAGTTGTTCTTGCCAATCTCGCAAATCATGGGGAGCCAACACCATGATCTGAAATTGTCTGCTCCATCTAACCTAACTTCTACTCTGAGATTGGACACCATCTTGTAAATGGAAAATTAAATTAACATATTTCCAACTATGGAGTAGTTTTTGTCTTAACATGCACTTCACTTTAAGCCTTTTCTTTTGTTTTATATAGTAGGAAATAAATGGACCAATGGTTTTACCAAAACCCTGGACATATAAACTACTAATCGTTAAAAAAATTACGAAATGATATGTAAATTCTTTTTGATCCAGCAAAATAAAATTTACGGATTGTTAACAAATTCTTTTATGAAGTTGTTTTGGCAAATACCATGGGCTCTTAACTTGGCTTTGATACCATGTTGAATTCTTTCTTATTTTCAGATCTTGCTAATTATCGTCTTATGGTTAATAATTACACACTTAAAGAATTCTCAAACATTATATATATATATATATATATAGTTGTCTGAAGGGACTACCTTTCGTTGCTACATAAAACATCAATAGTTGATCACAGTGATATAGAAATTAGTGAATGCATCATACAAGTTGCAAGTGACATATATTGGTATGTTGAAAGAGGTGCTAAGAGTAGATAAATACTTGTGTTTATCGACCTACAACACACCAAATGGGGAGCTATCTAAACTATGAAGTCTTTGATAAAATTAATTTTTGCCCACAATTATAGAACAAAAGTTATCTTTTATTTCATGCAAAGTAGGATTGTAAAGTTACAACTACAGTAGAATTTCATCACCAAATCAGTGAAATAATTATAACTAAAGATCTCATTGAAGTTACCTATGATGCTCCTAGATTTGAAGAGCATATAGATCTCAACATCATCTCTATCCATGATAGTAAAATTATTGATTCAAGTTGAATTTATCAAGTGATCTACAATTGTATTGAAAAAAATCTATTAGCTTCTTGAGACTTGCTTTAACTTTCTAAATTATAAATATGGTATATGTTAATAAAATTTAAGTCCCAAGAAAATTAGCCATCAAAGGAAACATTTCTTTTGCAGAGAGTATCCTTATTAAACAAGCTTTGAAGGGAGGCACTCTCCACTCACATGAACTATATATTATATTTTGAGATTCTCATATGAACTAGTGTATACACCTATTCTATGGAACAAAAGATTCTTTAGAACCATTTCCTTTTTACGTTTTTACAAACAAAAAGTACAAGATGTAATGCTTACAAGGAAAGTAAATATAATAGAATATGAATGGAAACACAATATTGTGCAAGAGGGTATCCTTGATAAACATTCTTTCAAGGGACATTATCTCCACTCGCTTATAGAAACTACTCCATATTAAATTTTGTGATTATTGTATGAACAAATGTTATTGTACGAACAAATGTCTCGGTCTATTGTAAGCAACAAAAATTGTTTAGGATTGTTTTCTTTCTATTTTGTACAAAGAGGAGAGCTTACAAGAAGCAAGTTTAGTTTAAATCAACGAATCGAACTAATTACAACTCATGTTTGTTTTGTGCTTTACAAGAGAAGCTTCAAAAGACTTGACTTATGTCTAAAGCTGCTCTATCCAATTAATGTCTGTGAAGTCCTTTTTTCTTGGATCAAGAATCTTTTTCTATATGGAGCTATTCAATTTTCTTGCAAGTGCACAACTTGGTAAAGGTTCTACAAAGTTGTGGCATTCTCCTTCAACCCTTTAAGGCATAGCATTCTTCTCATGTCGAGTTTTTTTTTTCACTATTTTAGATTAGACTCGTTTGCAAATGAGTAACAATGTCAAACAAGACAGAGCTACACCATTGTTTAGTCTCAAAACTTTAGATCACAAACTAGTGCAAACAATTGATGGAGCAAATCATGTAGTTTATATTTTCAAGCATGATGAAAAAGGGAGAGTTTATACTAGTAAGCCTCACCCCTTAACCACCCATAAAGGGGAATCTATAGCTTATCAATATCAGTAGTGGTCCCAATTTTGCATTGGAAAAACTTCTCAGGGATCAAACTAAGTCCTTTAGTTTGTCCAGACAAGAATATACAAAAATTTCATAAATATCTGTCACATCCAATGCATTTGAAAGATATGACCAACCTAGAGATCAGGTGTAAGAATCTATGTGAAGTTGGTCAAACTAATAGCCATATGCTTAACTTGTCTCAACTCATTGAAATAGTAGATATCAATATCCCTTTGGCTGTTTTTTATTCCATTTTTGAGCTGGAAAAAAATAGGGCTCAAATGTAAATCTACTAATTAGCTTATCATGTTATCACCGTAGTCTAAGGGGTTTGCAACAAATGTTTAAAGTAGTAAAGATGGAAAATTCTTTGAGGACATTAAGACATCAAAAGCGGATTGCAAATGTAGGGGGGAAATTATCCCAATGTTGATGTGCTTCTTGTTGATCATGTTGCAATAATAGGTTTCCTCATTTTAATTTCCTAGAGAAAAAGATGCTCACAATAACATGTGTAAGCAAGCGAGAATTTTTTAATTTCTTGGATAGAACCCATGTTGTAGGGATATTCAGAAATAGGCAAAAAATGTAGGAGCCTAACGATGGTAACAATACATTCCATTTTATTTGGAATCTTTTAAAAAAAAAAGCATATGAATTATGAATTTTAAATCTCGAAGCATAATGAATACTGGACACTTTACACCTTAAACCTAATCACCAAAGCAAGGATGGATCAACACTAAACATGAAGAAAAATTGAAGTGTTGAGTTTTCATAAGAGAACCCTCATTTAGAGAATGTGTCAATCAGGCCTTGGAATAAGACGGTTCAATCTATCGGCAAAAAAAATACATCATCTACGGTCTACTCTCGCTAGATTTCAAAATTCAAAGGTTTTTGTGTTGAAATTACCTAATAATATATTTGATGTCGATGTGCCCTCACCAGAGTGAATACTTTGTGTAGTCAAATCTAGATGCAAGGGAGGGAAAGGAGCCCGAGCGAGGTGAAATTGGATACAAGGGAGGAGAGCAGCGACAAATTGAATAGAGGCAGGGAAGGGGAAAGGAGCCCACACCCCTAGTTAATGTTATTGCGGTCAATGAGGGCGTCGGTGTCTTTCTATGTGCACACAGCTCTTGTGCTCAATAAATGCACAGAGGAGATCCTCGAAGTTAGTGCTATGTGCAGTCGAATCTAGATGCAATGGAGAGGAAGGAGCTCAAGTGAGGTGAAATCGAATGCATAGGAGGAGAGTAGCTACAAATTAAATGGATGCAGGGGAGGGGGAAGGAGCCTACGGCCCTGGTTAATGTTGTCATGATTGACGAAAGCACAAGGCGTGTTCCATTAATGCAGTGAATGCATGGCATTGGGTTGGCACTGCCATTGACAACAAGATATGGTGGAACGATGAGGAATGGGGTTTGGAGAGTGAAAGGGGCTATCTGGAAAGCATAGAAACTCATCAGTTAGAAATGGAGGTTAGAAAATATACATGACAAAGGTGTAAAACATTTGGGCTTTAGCCTACACCGAAATTGGTGGATGTATAGTGAACTTGGTGGCCCCAGTGGCAGTGGCTTTTGGGTGGCCAATATCCACCCTGCTGCATGGCATTAAATGTAATGGCATGTGGTATAAAGGCCCTTGGAATTGAATTAATGTTGGGTCGGATGGTCAAATCCAAAGGCCTTAATACCACTTTCCACAACATTAATTTAATTCCAACAGTCTCTACACCACCTGTCGCAACATTAAACACTGCATAGTTGGGTGTGTATCGTTGGTTGTGGCTTTTGTGGTTGAGATATAACAGATTTGGTGGTGTGAGAATCCTATAGATTGTACGGAGCATTAGTTTGAAGGTAGCTTGAACTGTTGTATGATCTATGGGATTAAATGCATATTTTAATCAACAATGTTGATAAGAGTTCCTTTCGGTTCCTGTTTATCACAAGATTGTTACAAGATTTGTGCAATTGTATCAAATATATAGAGTAATAAATATTTGATATATGAAGGAGAGTTTTAAAAAACCGCTGAACTGATTCGGAATCAGTTGAGCCAGGCCCCTGTCCGAGTCGTCTCAATACAAAAACCGGTCTGGTGGTCGAACCGACCGATCCAGACACCGATTCAACCAGTTCGGTAACCGACCGATCCAGACACCGATTCAACCAGTTCGGTAACCGACCGTTCGATTCGACAATGCCCGTCTTAAACTAGCCGAGCTAGTCCGCGAGGAAAAAAGGCAACAACTTGGACTTCAAACTCATTTTCTTTTGTTTTTTTTTCCTTAATGTCTCTACCCCTCTCCCAAGCCTATAAAAATAACCCAACCCCCTCACATTTACGGACAACTATCTCATTGCATTTGTGTGAACATTTGTGAACAGTTGGAGTTGGTTTTTGGAGCAGTAGTGAGGAGGAGCCATGGATTTCCCCGTCTGGACTCTGAATTTGATTCAGAGTCTGAGCCAGAAGATCTTGCCTTGTTTAGCAGTGGTGACTAGTGATGTTTTGTTGTAGAGGTCATTTAGTGTCTTCTTGGTTATGTGTTTTTGTTTTGATCTCTATATATTACATGTATTGGACAGTGCACTAGGTGCCATTTTGATATAATACATATATTCATGAGCATACTTTGATCATATGTTGTCTTCTCTATATATTCTAATGCTTTGAGTTTGGAAACATGAATGAAAATATTTAAAAATATGTTTTTTCATTAAAAAAAAAAAAAAATATATATATATATATATATATATAATGTATTTTTTACAACAACAGTCATTGAAATCAACTAGGACAAGTAAATACCGAGTCGGAGTCGGATTCGACCCTCAGACGGTTCCGAAACCGAGTTAGAGTTTTAAACATTGATATTAATATATAGAATAATAAATAATTGATATATGAATGATAAAAATGATGAAATTTAAAACATTTTTTCCCATTAATATGTTGTGCCTAGGCTAGGGCAGTTTAGATGTTGGATGGAAGAACATCTTCCCAACAACAAGATAATGTTACCAGGATTGTTTGAGATTTGGTCAAGGCTGGACATGCTTGGAACAGTAGAACCCCCACAATTAGTTTCCATGCTCAACCCCTCCCTGTAAGATTTGAATGTGAGACCTGATAGAGACTAAACCCCACACAAAGTAACTGGTCAACACATCATGGATATCATTTTTTAAAAACCTATATGCATTAACTGGTGTCATGGGTATGTGCCCTTTGACCTTTTGTCCTTTCAATTAGCCTATTTATTATATTTATATTTATATTATTATTGTTATATTTGTTACATCAGGGATTTCATAGTTTGGAGATAGTGTATAAATAGACTGCAGAATACACTTTCATGATGAGGGCTAAGTAGTTTGCTTGTTGCATTTTCATTATAAAACTTAATCATAGGAGGGAACATGACAACATGGTTTGACTGACTCTGAAGATAAGTGCCTTGAGACCATCTCAATACCGCTAAACTTCATGGTTTTAAGATAAAATATTTCAGCCAGAAAGCAGACCTCCAACGGATATGACAGAAGTACACATAAGAAAACCTGCAAGAAACCATGCTCAGATATGTTTGGTGACCTATTTTGATCGTAAATATTTTCTCGTGACCACATTTCTTCTCCTTCTGGGAAACCCTGAACTCATTTGTATTGAAGCCATCTGGTCCATCACCCCTTTTAGTATAACAATTCATCCCAAATATTGATTGGCATGAGTTACTGCATTGCCAATAAACTCTTTAGCCTGGCAGTTCAAAGTTGATCCGTCAAATTCAGTGCAAATAAAGACTGAATTTAGAAGACCGAAATACATTTGAGGTGGCCACCTCTAGAAACACTACCAAAAATCAACTGTCACTAAAACATGTTAGATCAGGAAAAGATCTTCTGTTTTGAAATCTCAGCTATTCAATTACATTTCCAGACTTACAGAAGTAACAGAAACGAGCTGCCATTATATGGTTTCTGATTACATGAATATGACTGAAAACTACTGCTTACACAATTCCCCAGTCTGATAACTACACTGAAAGGCTGCCAAATTGTTGATTCCACTCTTCATAGATTGTAAGTTCATTTTGGGAAACAGAAGGTCTTACTTCTTGCAATGCATTCTTAAAATCCTGCAAGCAAAGCAACGCATTTATAACAAGTTAGCAGGTCATGAAAGCTAACTCCTCCAATCCCATTGCTAGCAGGCGTAAACTTAAATTTAAGACAGATAAAATATGTGGGGCATATAAATCCATTTCCAAACTTTCTAACCTGGAACATAACTGGCCTCATATCCTCTTTTTTTAAGTTAGCAATGTCAATGCCTTTCCTCAAGGCTTCTCTAAGTGGTCCCATTGATGCATCCTTGACAAGATTTTTCATATCTGATCCAGAATACCCTGAAACACCAGAATTTCCCAGCTCAAGTGGAACAAGATAGATGAATGCTTAGTTTGATACAAAGTAAGCAAAAACAACGGATGGACAGAAATTCAAAAAAGCTTTAATATTCATGAACTCAAAGAACTATATCACCTTCAGTAATCTTGCAGATAGAGCTTATATCTTCAATTGAGAGTGTAAGCAAGCCATCCTTCTCCAACAGATTCTTTACTATCCATGATCTTGCCTCTACAATAATATTGAGCTCAAGTTCAGCACCTTAAATGGGCAGTTGATACCAAACAAATTTGCAACCCATCTATATTTTAAAGACAACACAACACAGTAATTTTCACCTACATTGTAAAGATAACGCAACAAAATAGTTTCTGCATTAAGCTGTACCTGTAGATGGTAGTGGTATGTACAGGCGCTTTGATAGACGTCTACGAGCAGCTTCATCAAGTTCCTGTGGCCTGTTTGTTGCCCCTGTTGATATAATGCATTCAAGTTGTAAACAGCTACAAAATATTACTAGACAAAAAGAATAGAATATAGGATTGGAGAAAATACATAAAAAGTTAATTGAAGAAAATAAAGAGTTGGAAGAAATTTTTAATACAACAAGGCAGACTTGCATTGGGAGCATTGAGCATCAATTTCATTCCTTTGTGGATTATAGAACCAAGGACGTTGGAATTAGGGCAAAGATTAATTGAGAAAAAGAGAGTCACAACGCTACAAAATGTATTTACAGTATTTAAAGCAAAACGGGCCAGGTTTTAAAACCATGGTTTGGATGGTCCTTGGTTGCAATGTGCGGAACCAGTCAGTTTGGTGAAAAAAGGCTGGCTCAATACCAAACTGGCCAGTTCCAGTTTCATTTCACCATTCAGACCAGTTTGGGGAGAAAAATAGCCGGACTGGCCAGTTCAACCGGTTTCAGTCCAATTCTGATAACACTGATAACAACAACATCCATTAACATTGCTAGGTCAGGACAAGTAGCCAAACAGACCTTTAAATCCTTAATAAGGCCATGAACTTGGATCGATTTAGAATCAAAACCACACATTTCTATAAGGCCTTGTAATTTGTAACTCTAACTGGTTCTTGACCTTCAAAGCCATCACATCAGCAGAAGCAGAAAATCCAGCATACAATTATGAAGAAGTAAATTGTTCACAACTAATGTAAGAAACAAAGGTGCATTCACTCCATTCCTTCACTCATAATGCATATTTTGTAATATTACAAGAGGATCCTCAGGTTCTTTATTAAAGTTAAAGAATTTATTTACTTGGCCTCTTTGAGGTTCAAATTTAGTTAATTCAAGAATAAGCACTAAAACATTTACCTTCGCAAGGACATTTACCAAATCAATATTCAAAGCAATATCATCATCATCTTTCTGCACTGGAGGGGGGCTAGGATCAACACTCGAAGATAAAGATGCTCTAGTCCATCTTTTAGTTTGTCCATCATTATAGCTTGTTACAGGATTTTCAGGTTGTTTATTCCGCCTTGTGTAACGCAATTTTTTATCAAATTGATCCCTTGTTTCAATAGCATTTACATCCATATTAGGGCTTTGAATACATCCCTTAGCAAATTCCTCATGGTATTGATCGATGATAGGATAAGTTTTATCAGGAAACACAGAAAGAGGGCAAGGATTATTTATCCAATTCAAATGTTCAAAATGTTCTTCTTCGTATCCTTGAAGTTGGGTCATTCAGCCTTTTTGGACCATCATTCTTCATTTCTCTACCTTCTAGGACAAACGCAAGTGGGATGTGAGCTTCTAAGGATCATGTTGTACCTAATTAATTCCCCTAAGTGGGAAAAATATCATTGTAATAAAATATTTTATTAAATTTTTTGCTTAGTCTCTAACATGTGGATGACAAGTAAATCATTTTCCTCGAAAGAGGTCCAACTAGTTGCTATCTAGCCTTTAAAGAAAAACCATAAAAGGTTAGCCTCTCCTCTAGTTGAAGTAGTTCTTGATTTGTGAGATCATTTTGATGCCATAATATAGAACTCATTTTTGCAAACACCTTGTTATTATTATGTGGGTTGGCTTTTCCCATTTTGTGTTCTCCCGATTAATGTTATCATAGGGCTAATAATAATATTTCTCATAATTAATAAAGAACACACAACTGTTGGAGGGACGATCTGTAGACGAGTTACATAGTCATAAGAAGAGGGTGGACTGGCACCAGACTCTAGAGTCTAGTCTACTTCACCATTCTTGTTGTAGGTGGAGGTACTTGGAACCAAGGGTTGGACCCATCGTTTTAGGGGATAGCTTCAACAAGGTGAAGCACATTCCATCACATAGTCAACCTAAAGATTGGAGACATCTTGTTACAGGTTGCTCCTAGTTGGATCTGAAAAGTTGCTAGGAGACTTAGACATAGGTGGAGGCAAATACATTGTCTTCGAGTCCAAGCCCGCCTCACTGTTCAAACTATATTGTCAACTTGAATGTTATTGTGATTCACAACCCAGCAATCTTGATGTAATATCTTGTGGTAAATGATAAATCATTTTTCAATAACTATCTTATATTGATTGTTTTAGTTTAGTTTTATTTACTAGTTGGTGCTTCAAGTTTCATCATTAATTGGCTAGTATAACCTTGGGAAATTGAACATAAAAGATGGATCTAAATGAAGGATCAATATACTTGTTGTTTGAGCTTTATTTCCACATAATCCTCATGAGCATATTGAGTGTTATCTTGAAAATCTGAATTAAAACATTGTTATAATACAACGGAATCTACATACTTTTCAAGGTACAAGACATATTCCAAGTAAGTTCTATCATTAAAACCTTGTAAGATGTCTCTAAATTGATTTTACTTCTTAACATATTTTATTTGGAGCCTAAATACATCATTTCCAGTCATTATAATTTTATCTTTTTTCTGAAATAATTTTTAGGTTTTTCACCTAGAGGAGTTTCACCCCATAACCTCAATAAAGTAATATCCAACATGCTGGAAATTATATTTTGATGTTGTTGAAACGTGTAGCCTGGGAGCTACTCCCACATCCTTTGGATACTAAGTTGTGTGGAGAAAACCCACCAAATGGACTTGGTTGGGCAAAGTCCCCAAGCTGTGTGCTTTCAACCCAATGTTGTGGGCTTGAAACCCAAAGATAATGTTTGTTTATTCTAATTATTGTTGTGGAGGCACTTTAAAGGATTAAAGGACTCCTAAGTCAATAGTTGGAGAGCTATTTATCTGAGAGACCAAAGGAGAGGTATCACCATCATTGCAAATCCTCTTGTGAAGATCATTAGCCCTAGTGAAGACAGCAAATCTGAGGAAGGACGATTTTTCTGAGGTTTGAGGAAGAGTTTGTCTAGTGAAGGAGGCCGACTTTCTCCTTCTAGGTTTGGTCTGTTGGACATTGGTTCTATGCAAGAAGGAAAAGACGTGGTACATCTTTGTCTAGGCCAAGTCTGGTTTTGAGCTTTGGGAGAGGGTTGAAGCCCTAATTCTTTGTGATAGAAAGAGGGTCGAGTTCCCTCAGGATCAAGCGCAATGATAGAGAGGGCCACAAGCTGAGATAAGGGGGCTGCAGCTGAGGTTAGGAGGCCGCAGGGAGTCTATTTGGGGGCCAAGAGGCCTCATAAATTCTGTGGCACAGGGCCAAGGAACTTCAGGCTTAAGTGAAGGGTATAAAGCTTTCAGATTTTGCTAAAGATGATTACAGAGGTATAATTGTTGAATTTTGTTCACAAAGGAGAGTTGAACAGTGTTGCCACCTTGCACACACGCCTACGTTAGTGAGAAAATCCCTTAACCCCACAAGGTGTGGTTGGTGGAAAAATTAAGAGATGGGGCTGTCATCTATTCCCAACTCTCTCCATTTAATCTCTCCTAAGTAAGCTAAGGGGGTGGTCCCTAAATGAAAAGCTAAGCTAAAAGGTGATGTGACGTTTCTAGGAGATGTTAAAGGCCAATTTGGATTACTTGAGATTATGAGCAAATATAATGAGCAATATGAAATGAAATAACCATCAACATATAAATCAAAGATAAGCAAACAAGACCAGTGCTTTCAATATTTCTTCAAAATAAATAACACTTGCTCCGAAAATGAAATGTTTCAAAGTGAAACACAAGAAACCATGTCAATCAAATAGATGTTAGAAAAGATGATATCACTTGCAAGATTTAAAATTGTTTGCAAAGAAACGCTTTCAAATTATAATCATTCACAATGCTAGAGCTGTAAAGAAGCAATATAAAATAACTTGCAAAATTAAACAAGCTAAAACTTCACTTGCAAAATGAAAGATATGGTACATGCCCAAATGAGATATTACAAAATAATCAATTCAAAACATTTTCCTCGTGACAGGTATATAAATAAATTGCAAGTAAAATAGTTTGAAAAGTAAAGTGTGTTAATCTGAAATGCACTTAACTAAGGTTATATGCAATTATCTCGGTTAATTTTAAGCTAAAAGCCTACTCTAAGTGAGAGATCCTCCTCTTGAACTCTTGTCAAAGGGTAAAAATCGGGATGACTATAAGAAAGAGGGGTTGATGAAAAAATGGTGTCGTTAACGATACCCTTCCCCTGAGTCTTACTAGCCAGCATGTGCCTTCATTCCTACAAGGGGACAAGCCACCTCCATAACTACAAGGTCAGACACTCTTTACCTTACTTCATACCAATTGAAAGAATTTTTCCAAGAAAGTCTTTTCCCTATGATGGCTATCAACAAAGCTTATGCTTGGAGGTTAATTGAGTTAAAATGCAAATTATGCTAAAATGCCTAAATGCTATGCAAGTAAGTTTTCCCAACAGAGATTTGGAATGCTTCAATATAATAAAAATGAGATAGTGCTAAAAGTAAATTGCAAATGTAACTTCAATTGGAAAAGGAAATTAGCTTGAAAATGAATTAAAATGATGCATATAAGTTTGCTTTGCAAAAGAGGAATTGCCTAAAGTAAATAGAAACGCTCACAATGATATAACTTCAAAATTGTTCAAGGCACATAAGTGTAAGCTTCATAAGCAAATGAAATTGTATATTGCTCCAAGTAAATGCCACAAACCATAAACTTATAACAATATAAATGAGATGAATTGTAATGTTCCAATTTAGGAAAAACAATGATATGCAAAGCAAACAATAAATACAACACCAGAAAATTTAAACATTCAGTGCACACCCATGTAAAGACCAAAAATAGTAGTCAGTCGAGCCATTTTATTAAGAAATAGGAGAAATAGTACAATAGTGTGGAAGGAATGCACCTGGGCATGCCTCGATGGCAAGTGTGAAACAACCCAGGTGATAAAATAGCAAGCCCAAGTGATAAACCAGTGTTGCAATGATGTCCTGGGCTGCATCAGAAAACTGCACTGTCTGCTGGAAAGAAACTGCTAGAAACCCCACCTTCGGTGCTCAGAAAATTATACAAAATTAATCCCAAGCCCACACACAAAACCCACCAAAACCCAAAAAGGGTTTGGTCTGGTTTTGACCCCGAAAATTCGGCTTCCAAACACCACGTCCTCCTCCAGCTGCTGGAAAATACGGCTTGCCTGCAACTCCAGTAAAATGCCCTCCAAATCCTCCCCAAAGGCTTAGTTATGCTCCCCCAGGGTTCTCCTTATTTCCTCCAGCAAACCACAGCTCCACAACTCACTCCCCAAGCTCCCACGTGTGCCCATTGAGAGGCTCCTACACAATCCTCCATGTTGCAAATCGTGTTGCCTTCAAGCAGCAATCTCCTGCCCCCAAACTCCTCCAAAGGGTTGATATCCCACTGAAGCTTCTATACCAAAATTCTTTCGGCAATGGCTACCCAGAAGACCCCTAAAACAACTCCCACGGGTTCCCTTCCAGCATCCCCCTGGAATACGCACTAGCTGAGCTGATGGTTGAATGATGAGCTCTAAATCCCCTACAACTCCTCTCCAAATTGGTACGATTTGACCTCCCTAAGGTGGCACTCAAGGTCCCCCGAAGAAAGGGTGAGTTCTCCACTTGGATAACTCGGTGCTAAACAACAAGTGACCCGGCTAAGCAACTCGAGCAAGTAGAGTGAGTTCGATTGACAAAATACCCCAAAATGAGGCTAAGTCTCTCCTATTTATAATTTGAGTGCCTCCTTTCCCACGTGGGTCCCTCCATCTAGCACTTTGACCTCTCTCCTTGGTAATTCAAACTTCTCCCCTTGGAAAGTGTGTTTTCCCCTCACACGTGTGGTCCAAACGCTCCACTTACAAAATATCACGACCTCCCTTATTTCTCGTAAGTCTTTTCCCCAAAATTTGTGAGAGTCCCATGGTCTCAAAATGTCAAAATTGTGGAAAATGAGCTTGTGACAAATTAATTTAGGAAGGGACATTACATTCCTCCCCTCCCAAATGTTGCTTGTCCCCAAGCAACTTCAGTGTTGGATGCTCAAGTATGTGTTCACCCTCCCAGGTGGCATCTTCATCTGGTATGCTCTTCCAATGCACCATATACTCCCCGATGGTTCTGCTTCTCAGATTTCTCTCCCTAGTCTCCAGAATGGCTTCTAGTTCCAGAACCAGATGCCCCTCATCATCAACTGAAGGAAACTCCATAGTTGTTGTCACCTACTGCCCCCGACACCTTCTAGAGGCATGAAACATGAAATACGTTGTGGATTTTTCTCCCCGGGGGAAGTTGCAACTCAAAGGCCACCTCCCTAACTCTCCTAATCACCGTGTACAGCCCGTAAAAATGCAGTTGTAGCAAGTGACCCGATTAAGCAGCTCGAGCAAGTAGAGTGAGTTCAATTGACAGAAGACCCCAAAATGAGGCTAAGTCTCTCCTATTTATAATTTGAGTGCTTCCTTTCCCACGTGGGTCCCTCCATCTAGCACTTTGACCTCTCCTTAGTAATTCGAACTTCTCCCCTTGGAAAGTGTGTTTTCCCCTCACACGTGTGGTCCCTAGGTTCCACTTACAAAATATTATGGCCTCCCTTATTTCCCCTAAGTCTTTTCCCCAAAAATTTTGCGGGTCCCATGGTCTCAAATTGTCAAAATTGTGGAAAATGAGCTTCTAACAAATTAATTTAGGAAGGGACATTACATTCCTCCCCTCCCAAATGTTGCTTGTCCCCAAGCAACTTAAGTGTTGGATGCCCAAGTATGTGTTCACCCTCCCAGGTGGCATCTTCATCCGGTAAGCTCTTCCAATGCACCAAATGCTCCCTGATGGTTTTGCTTCTCAGCTTCCTTTCCCTAGTCTCCAGAATGGCTTTTGGTTCTAGAACCTGATGCCCCTCATCATCAACCAATTATTGTCACATGTTGCCCTGACACCTTCTTGAGCCATGAAACTTGAAAGATGATGTGGATTTTGCTCCCCGGGGGAAGCTCCAGCTCATAGGCCACCTCCCTAACTCTCTAATCACCTTGTACGGCTTGTAAAAACGTGGTTGTAGCTTCTCGGCCCCTTTCTGCTTCAATGTGCATTGGTGATATGGTTGTAGCTACAGAAATACCAAGTCCCCCTCCTCAAACTGCCTCTCAATCATGTGCCTATCTGCATATATCTTCTGTTGATTTTGGGTTGTCAATATGTTATCCTTGAGAGCCTTGAGGATGTCCTGGCTCTCTTGGATTCAATCTTTGGCCTTTGGGACCTGGCTGTCTCCAAAAACGACGTCAGCAAAAGACAAAGCATCATAACCATACAAGGCACGGAGAGGTGATATACCAATGGACATGTGATGGATGGTGTTGTAGCAGTACTCGCCCAAATGTAGCCACTGAATCCATGCTCTCTGTTGCCCGGTCACGTAGTTCCAGAGGTAGCCCTCCAACCATTTCTTGACCCTCTTAGTTTGGTCGTCGGTTTGCAGATGGTAACTCGTGCTCAGGGTGAGTTTAGTGCCCACCAACGTAAAAATCTCCTGCCAAAATTCCCCCATGAACCAACTATCTCTGTCACTGACTATGGTCTTAGGGAGTCCATCCAAGCAAAAGACCTCCTTGAAGAACAACTCGACCACCTATGATGCTGAATACCAGGTCAGAATGGCAAAGAAGTGAGCATATTTAGTCAGTCGGTCAACCACCACATAAATACAATCTTTGCCCTACACCGTTGGAAGCCTCGTGATAAAATCCATGGAGATACTCTCCCGCTTTCCCTCAGGGATGGGAAGTGGTTGCAACAACCCAGCTAGATGGGTCAACTCCCCCTTATTCCTCTGGTAAGCCTCACACTCCTGCACATACCTCAACACGTTCCCCTTAAGGCCCTTCCAGGTGAAACGCTCTTTGACTGTCATGTATGTTTTCCTAAACCCCTAGTGCCCTGATAATGGGAATCATGGGTTGCATGGAGGATCCTCTCCCTCAATTGTGAAACCGGCACCAAAAATATGCGCCCCTTGTAGTATATGATCTCGGCCATCACTCTGTAGCACTCATCTATGTGTGTACCTTCCAATATCTCACACACCCGTCGATCTTTGGAGTACTCAACCAACAACTATGCCTTCCAATCATGGCAAATGCTCATGAGTGAAAGGATCGCAGGTCTCCTAGATAGTGCATCGGCCACCACATTGTGCTTTACCCTGACATACTCAATGTCGAAACCATAGGCATGCACCTTGTTGACCCACCTCTATTGTCTGTCATTGAGACCCTCCTGCCCCATAAAGTGGCGAAGACTATTGTAGTCTGTCTACACTCGAAACCTGTTGCCCACCAAATATTGCCGAAATTTGGCCAACGCATGCATGATGGCCAACATCTCTTTGTCGTAAATAAAATATGAACTCTTATGCAGAAGGAGCTTTCGGCTCTCAGATGCGATGGGGTGTCCATCCTGAGACAATATTGCGCCAATCCCCTCACCTAATGTATCGCACTCCAAGGTGAATGACTAAGTAAAATCCATGACTACCAAAACCAGGCAACTACTCATCACTTCCTTGAGGCGATCAAACGTTAATTGTGCTGCATCAGTCCATGCAAAAGCCCCCTTCTTGGTCATATCCGTGAGGGGAGCTGCCAACTGTGAGAAGCCCTTAACGAACTTCCGATAGTAGGTGCATATGCCCAAAAATCGCCTCAACGTTGTCACATCCCTGGGCACAGGGCAACCCCGAATGGCTCTGATCTTCTCCTCATGTACCTTCACTCCATCCGCGCCAATAATGTGTCCCAAGTAGAGCATCTCGGTCAGCCCAAACTAACACTTGGACAACTTGGCGTAAAATTGTTGCTCCTCCAAGATGCGCAACACCACCTCCAGGAGATGCTCCTCCCATGTCCTACTGTAAATCAGGATATCATTGAAGAACACCAATACAAACTTCCGCAACTTCCAACAAAATACATGGTTCATACACGACTGGAAGGTGGAAGGTTTGGTCATATTGAGATTTTGAGTGTTGGGGTAGCTTCGGATGTGCTCTAGCTCCCAAACTTCGTGGAGGGACTAAAGTACATGAGATCTCCAAGACCCAGAAAGGGATTTGAGAAATTCCATCCAGTTTAAGAGAAAATTAATTAATTAATATTTTTAATTAAGGACCCTAAGTCTAACTTAGGAAAATTGAAATATTGAAGGTAATTAATTTAAACATGTGATGGAAATGACTTAAGTCACACGGATCAAGCTTTCTTTTAATCTTAGCCATCGATTCAAGATTAGATCACAGTCGTTGGTTTCCCAACAAGAAAAGTATAAAGGAAAGGCTTGGGGTCAGTTCGAGAACACACACGGAGGCAGAGCACTGAGACTAAGCTGGAATTCTAGGCTGTGGTTTGCTAAGAATTTTCAAAAGTGTTTCAGCTGCAGTGAGGAGTAGTATTGGCTAAGGGGATGATTTGATCCCAGAGCCAAGAGTCAGCAAGAGGCAGAGAAGCAGCAGTCAGAGCAGCGCAAAGGGGGCAGCAGTTACGCAGCAGCTGCACAGCTCAAAGGACTTCAGTGCTACACAGGCCCAAAAAGTGCAGTGCAGAGGCAACAGGAGGCCATCAGGGCTTACGCAAGCCCAGAAAGGGCAGTGCAAGGACTATGTCACCCAGTCTGAGGTTACGTAGGCCTCTCCTGAGCAGCGCAGGGGCACCAACAGGCTAGAAAATCTTATGCAGAGGGCTTCAGAGCAGCGTTGGGGTTTCTGAAGACAGAAAGGGGTTGAGTTCTGTAAATCTCGTTTGAGGTGTGAATCAGTCCAGTTTTCCGTCTCTAGAACAGAGGTATTGCTGCAGATTTTTGTATTTCTCTATCGAGTTAACCAGTAAGGTACCCAAATTTGTTGTACTTAGAATCTACTTAATAATATAAACCCTCCAGCAGCCAAAATACCACTTTTCCTGCATTGGGTTTTTCTGGGACAGTTGTCCAGAAAATCTTGTGTGTCACTTTGTCTATGTGCATGTATTCAGTTTAGATTTGTATCTGTGAAGATTGTTGATGTGTTTATGTCAATGCTGAAATTTCAGATTAATAACTTGATTAAGTAGGAGAAGTATAACCAGATTTAACAGTACGGTTTCTGCATAAGTAATATTTAGAAATTTTCATAGGTCAACCCGAAAGGCATGACCAAAAACTCAAAATGCCCATAGTGGTACCTAAAGTTGTCTTAGGGATGTCCTAATCCTTCACCCTGATCTGGTGATACCCCGAGCGCACGTCTATCTTAGAGAAGTACTTGGCTCCTCTAAGCTCATCCATCAACCCATCAATGCGTGGAATGGGGTAGCGGTTATTTACAGGCTTCTTGTTGAGCGCCCTGTAATTGATGAACATACGCAAGGTTCCATCCTTTTTCTTCACCAAAACAACTGAGGAAACGAAGGGATTGGTACTCGACCTAATGTGACCCAATGCCAACAAATCCCTGATGGCTCACTCAATCTCGTCCTTATAGGCCTTGGGATGCCTATAAGGGGTGGTGATAACTGCTTGCACCCAAAGCTCCACCGTGATGGTGTGCTCAAACCCCCTGTCAGGCGATTGTCCCTGTGGAATGTCCCCAAACACTATCAGGTATGTGTCCAAGATGGCTTGTATGTCTGGGTGTGGTGGCTTGGGATGTCCCCCAACCTCTGAAATCCTCGGCTCCATCGCCAATGCTAAGTCTCCATGCCTCAAGTCAACCTCCATCCTATGCGCTGAAATTGTTTGAGGAGGATACTAATGCATACCCCGAAGGAATACCAGTTTTCCATCTGGCCCTGTGAACTCCATCTCCAGTTTCCTCCAATCAATGGTGACTCGGCCAAGGGAGTAAAGCCACTAAACACCCATCACCACATTCGTTTATGGTACATACATAACAAAGAAATGATATGTCATCGAGTAATTCACCGTGGTCACTGTCAAAGAGGGAACATATCCAGTGCATTGCATAGTTCTATCCCCGGGCACCAGAACTGAAAACCCCTCGAACTCTATTGTAGTGATACCACGCCTCCGGACCATATGAGCATCAATGAAGTTGTGGGTAGCCCTATTGATTTTTGGTAGCATCAAATGTGCTCTAAGCCTCAAAATTTGAAGGGAGGCTAGGACATATGCATTCTCCAAGACACAGAAATCGTTTTGCGAAATTCCACCCAGAGACAATTTAATTAAAATAATTAAGTATTTTTAATGAAGGCCTAAGTCTAAACTTAGGAAATTAAAATAATTAAAGGGTATTAATTTAACTGGGTGTGAATCTTTTAGAAAAAGTCGGAGATCAAGTCAAGATGATATGAGCGATTGATTAGGATCTAATCTGGGTCGTTGAAAGTTAACCGAGAAGATTATAAGAAGGAACTCGATGGGCACTTGGAAAGGACACCAGGCAAATACTCAGTCACTCGAGCAGATCGATTTTATCACTGGTTGAAGTTCCGGAAGAGAAAATCGAATCAGAGAGAGAGGGTATCGGCAATAGTCTAGAGTGCAGGAACAGACTGGAAGAGGCAGCGCAGAGGAGGGACGCAAATCACCAACACAAAGGCAGTGACATAGGCACTGCGCAAAGGATGACACAGTGGGGTCAGCGTGAGGACAGCAGGTTCTCTCTGGGGTCAGAAATTCATTGTGGAGCATGAGAAATTAATCTATAAAATTTCTCTCAGTGATTCTTCTTCTATTATGTTGTTTGTATCTTGTACATGATATTTTGCTGAAGAATAATAAAGAAACCCTCATCTGTTGCACCGGTTTTCCCACATTGGGTTTTTCCAGGGACGATTGTCCAAAAATAACTGTCATTGTGATAGTACTTGTGCTAGTATTTATCCTTGCATTTACTTTCCACAGTATTTTTAATTGGGAAGGCTGCAGTAGAATTTATTTCGATATTTACTGTGTAACACCGTAAATAGCTTGTTTCTGAATTAATAAGTAGAAGAAATAATATCAATTGTTGCAATAGGAATTCGATCTAGGAATTTTCGTATCGTATCAGAGCACAAGTGAAGCAAGAGAACAAAGCCGAAAAAGCCCAATGTTGAGCAGAAGGAGGAGTTTGAAAGACTGCATGAGCAGCAAATCAAACCCCTGAAGGGTTGCGCAATCCACTGCCGGGAAAGGCAAATTTTCGTGGAAAATTATTCTCTGAGCGAGTTGACAAAGAAGGAAATTTTTCCGGATCGTGATTTGTCAGAGGCAGAGGGGCAACGCAGAGAAGACTTCTTGCTAGGACACAGTTTTCTGCAGAAATTGTTGGGCACAAAAACGTCAGAAATCAAAAAGTATGGAAAGTCAAGAAGCCTCAGAATTATCTTCCAGATTGGAAGACAAGTTTGCATGTCTATCAGGTTCGGCATCAGTTGGTATCATGTATATTGATAGCGAAGCTTCATCCCACATGACTGGAGTAAGAGAATATTTCTCTACCTATCAAGAAGAACAAATGGACTTCCGGATCATTATGGGAAACAGAACCAAGTGTACTCCAATAGGGAGAGGCACCATAGATTTTCAGACGGAAGCAGGAACCAGTACTAGAGCCGCTGATGTACTGCATGTGCCAAGATTGGGTGTGAACCTGATTTCAATGCCCTAGTTGCAGGCCAAAGGATATGATGTATACTTTGTGAAGAACAAGGTATATGTCAAACATCCTAGTTGGAAGAGGATGAGACAAATTGGAGTTAGAAGCAACAAGTTATATAAGTTGCAGTTTGATTCTCCAATGGCACTAATAGGTAGTAATAGTAATAGTGAGAAGGAGCTGAACGAACTTTGGCACAGGAGGATGGGACAATTGCACCATGGCGCACTGAGGATGCTAAGAGAGACTGTGACAAAATTCCTAGTCCTTAGTACCAAACATGATGACATATGAAGAGAATGCGTGCTAGAATAGTATGCAAAGGTAGCATTTCCCATAAGTGATAATAGAGCAAATGGTGTGTTGGGGTTGATACATATAGATATTTGTGGTCCAATATCCACCAAAGCTCTCAGCGCGAATATTTCGTCACCTTAATTGATGACCACTCCAGGATGACCTGGATCTATTTCCTAAAGACCAAGGATGAGGACTTCAATCGGTTCCAAGAGTTCAAAGCTCTCGTAGAGAACACGACAGGGAAAAGGGTCAAGGTATTGCGTTCAGATAATGGTCGAGAGTATACAGATAAAGACTTCACAGACTTCTACACAAGGGAAGGCATCAAGAGAGAGTGGACAGCTCCATACAATCCACATCAGAATGGAGTAGCAGAGTAGATGAACAGAACAATAGTTGGGGCAGCAAAAGCTATGTTGTATGACCAAGGTCTGCCTAGATTTTAATGGTCAGAGGCACGCAACACAGCGGTGTACATCCAGAACAGAATGTGAAAATTTCAATCTAGAAATATATAGTTGCAGTGATAGATTTATTTCTCCTACTTATTACTTCGATAAGTTATTTACAGAAATCTATCAGTAAATATCGAAATAAATATTGTTGCAACATTAACAATTACATATGCAGAGAAAGTAACAGTAAGGAACATAAGCATAAGAAACAATCACATGTACACACTTGTTTTTGAACAATTGTCCCCGGAAAAACCCAATGTGGGAAAACCGATGCAATAGATGAGGGTTTTATTGTTATTCTTCCGCAAATGAATCTTTACAAGGGTTTATTATTCTACACTGGCAGATACATTTAGAAAACACCTGAGACAAAATTCTCGGACCCTCCCAAAAAATATTTGACACTCGAAAGAGGCTCTGACTCCCTTTGCGTCTGTCTGCGTGCTTCTCTGTGCAGTTCCTACGTTGGACTGCGTCACTCTGCGTGGGTTCACTGTCAGAGGAACAAGGGGGAGTTGACCCATCCAGTTGGGTTGTTGCAGCCTTTCCCCTTTCCTGAGGAGAAATGGGAGAGTATCTCTATGGATTTCATCACAAGGCTTCCAACAGTGCAAGGTAAGGATTGTATTTATCTGGTGGTCGACCGGCTAACCAAGTATGCCCATTTCTTTGCCATTCTAACACGGTATTCAAGTTCTCAGGTGGCAAAGTTGTTCTTTAGGGAAGTTTTTCGCTTGCACGGACTCCCTAAGACCATAGTCAGTGATAGAGACAGCTGATTTATGGGAGGATTCTAGCAGGAGCTCTTCAGGTTGGTGGGCACTAAGCTCACCTTGAGCATGAGTTACCACCCATAGACTGACAAGCAGACAAAGAGGGTGAACAAATGGCTAGAGGGTTATCTCAGGAACTATGTGACCAGGCAGCAGAGGGCATGGATTCAATGGCTGCAGTTAGGAGAGTACTATTACAACACCACCCATCATATGTCCATCGATAAGTCACCTTTTCGTGCTCTATATGGTTATCATGCTTTGCCTTTTGCTGACATTGTTTTTGGAGATAGTCGGGCCCCGAAGGCCAAAGATTGGATCCTAAAGAGCCAAGACATCCTTAAGGCTCTCAAGGACAACTTTCCAACAGCTCAAAATCAGCAAAAGATGTATTTTGATAGACATCGAGTTGAGAGTCATCTTGAAGGAGACTTGGTGTTCCTACGATTGCATCCATATCGATAGTCTACATTGAAACAAAAGGGGGCCGAGAAGCTGCAACCACGATTTTATGGACCAGACAATGCGACTAGGAGGGTTGGAGAGGTAGCCTGTGAGTTGGAGCTACCACCAGGGAGCAAGATCCACAACATTTTTCATGTTCCATGCCTCAAGGTGTTGGGGCAACAGGTTATAGCAGTTGTGGAGTTCCCTCCACTTGATGATAAGGGGCATCTAGTTTTGGAACCGGAGGCCATTCTAGAGACTAGGGAGGGGAAGCTAAGGAGTTGAACGATAAGAGAATATTCGGTGCGTTGGAAGAGCTTGTCGAATGAGGATGCCAATTGGGAGGGTGAGCACATACTTGAGCATCTAGCGCTGAAATTGCTTGGGGACAAGCAACATTTGGGAGGGGAGGACTGCAATGTCCCTTCCTAGATTATTTTGGAACAGGATTAATTTCTACAATTTTGAGATCAATTTTGGAGGCTATGGGACCCACTCGACTTTGGTAAAGGACTTAGGAGTTAGAAGGAGGTTGTATTATTTTGTTAGTGGAATGTGGGGGCTCACACAAGGAAAAATGCACTTCACTTAGCCTATGGTACGAAATGCTTAGGAGGGAAATCAAATGGCTTGGTGGAGGGTCCCACCGAGGAACGAAGGCCAACGAAATTATAAAAGGAGAAAGCACAACTTCATTTAGATCTTTTGGCACATCGAACTTGACTTAGTTTCTCGAGGTACTTAGTCAGGTCACATGTAGTTTAGCACGATTTTTCCAAGTGGAGAAATCGCCCTTTCTTTGGGGGACTTCGAGTGCCACCCTAGAGAGCTTCTTTCACATCCAACCGGAGGAGATTTGTAGTGAAATTTCCAGCACTTACACTCAGGATTTGCCCAGCCAATGCGTATTCCAGGAGGATGCAGGAGGGACTCAAGTGGAGTTATTTCAGTGCTCTTCCGGGGAGCAATTGCCAGAGCTATTTGGGGAGTTTGGGAACCTAGGGAGATAGCTATATTCTGAAGTGAGTTTGCAGCTCCTGGGTCAGCGCAGAAGAGTTTCACTAGGCACACGTGGGAGTGAGGGGCTTGCTCTTTCTGGTTGTACCTTGTTGCTCTTTGTGGTTGTACCTTGTCGAGAGAAATAAGGGGATTGTTTGAGTTGTTTGCAGCCTTTTAGGAGTGTCTTGGGTAGATTTTGTTGATGCATGGACAGACAGCGTATTTTAGCAGCTAGTGGAGGATGTGGAGCCTTTGGGAATCAATTTTGGGAGGTCAAAATTAGGCCAAACCCTTTCTGGTTTTTGGTGGGTTTTGCTCTGAGGAGCTTGGATATAATTTTGCAGAATTTTTTGAGCACCGGAGGTGGGGTTTCTAGCTATATCTTTGCAGCAGACAGTGCAAAATTACTGGGGCAACACAAAGCAATTCTTGGGCAGTTGTTAGCAGCATTCGGGCTTGCCATTTCTTCACCTGGGCTTTGCTCTGCTTGCCTTTGAGGCAAGCCCAGGTGCATTCCTTCGAGAATCCATATATTTGTACTCTTGCTCCAATTTATAATAAAATGGCTCATCTAATTCCATATTTCTGGTTTTACATGGGTGTTCTCTAAATGTTTTAATTTTTTTGTGGTGTAATTTGTTGTTTGCTTTGCATATCATTGTCGTTCCTAATTAGGAACATTACACAAGCCATTATGAAGTGTCCACTTGTTGTCCATAGTTTGTAAGCTCTTTTGTTCGATTACTTTAATGACTTGTTGTGCTGGAAGGCTAGGGGATGCATTGGATCTTATACAGGATTGCGGATGGTGTCCATTTTGGGTTTGATCTCCCTATACGGGGTCCTAATCGTACAGAGGGCTACATTGGCACATGTAAGATGTGTGCCGAGAGTCATGGACCTCTGTAGTAGTAGACAGCACTCCATAGATCCCTACGAATGTTTATAGATTGCCAGAGATCCACCTTTGGACGAGGAAGATGCATTTGGTACACTATGCCCAGTTGATCCCACAGGTGCACCACACACTTGGCAGGTGTCCCAAGACTTGTATGATGACATGGCATCATTTATTCCAGCATCTGATCCTTTACAAAGGGTCTACATCTTCGATTCATTTGGAAACCCATGGGGTCATTGGTGTGCCCCCACATCCATTGGGAGCACCACAACTTTATTGTTTGGAGAACAAGGGGCCACCCCCTTGTCCATCACTTTTGAGGGTCCCATGCATCATTATGGCACTCATGAACCCCATCATGCCTCTTAGAAGGCCCTACGACATTAGTTTACCTCTTTAGAGGCTTATTGTTTCATGTATGAGCTAGTTTGGTGGGCTCGTCACCAAAAATTATGTCTACTTGCACATTATTTTATTTTTAGGGGCTAATATAGGCCCATTAGGGAATTCAAACTCCTAATTGGTGTATAAATAGGAGTTATGTGGATCCATTTGTATCATCACTTGGATTGGATCTCTCTCTCATTAGAGAACTTCGCATTTTTTCCTTGGTGGATATTTTTGGACGATGGATGAATTTTGATGTATAGATTGGGTTCTTTTCTATCTTGGAGCTTCTTATATTACAAATGTGATGTTGGTTGGATATATTCTCTAACGTGTAAGTACAAGTTTAATGTTATTTTTTCATTTTGCTGCATACATTAGAGCTTCACTATTATTAGGGCTAATTGTTGCATGTGTTTAATGTGCAATTATGTGTCTATTTAGCGTATTTATATGTATGGGCCATGTTGGATGAATGAAATGTCCTAGAGATCGCGTTATCTTGATAACCCTTCACCATTTGTAAAGAAGTACAAATTCTTTAAAGTCACTTTTCTTCTCTTGCCTCTAACATTGGACAAAGTCGACTTTCGAAGCCTCCTTGAACAAGAAACCAAATTTGTCTTCACAATTCTCCTTGACTCCATATCCCCAAGAGAAATTAGGCACTGGTCCATCAAAGGGTGATCATTTCAACCCTATTTTTCATCTTATTCCTCCCTTTCCTAGGTCTTGCCTCATTAGCATCACCTAGGGCATTAATTTCTCGAGAAAATGATCCTAGAAAAATTTTGATCTCCTAGGCTCTATTGTGTTGGTGGGTCCCCTAGGTCTCCTCAAAATTTGAAGGAAATCCAACAATGGAATCTCGAGATATCCCAAGCCCTAGGTCTAGTATCAAATTTTGCCCTGGTGTTCCCAAGGCTAGCATCTAATAAGATCAATTTGACATGTTTGGATGAAAATTCTTGTTTGATCCTTTCCCTTCACCTTGTTCAGGTTAAGAATATCTTTGATTGCTAAAATCCATCCCCTAACCTGAGCTAGTCCACTTGGCCTCGTGTAGTCCCATTTTTCATCAAAGACTATTTATCAAGGACTACCCGGGAATCCAAGTTCTCAAGGGGCTTTAGGGATTCGGAAACTCCTTTACAAGCCATATTCTTCTCCCTCAACCCTCAAATCCTCATCTCCTCTCGCTAGGAAATCAAGTCCCTTTGTTAAAAATCAAGCAAGCCCCATTCTTCATCTTATCCTAGGGAAAGGATTTGAGAGGTCACTTCTCATATAATTGTTGATATATCCCCTATAAGTGGCTTCCTAAAACATAGGGTCTCCTCCCATCAGTGAAAGTCTGTAAAGAGCAAGGAGCCTTAGTTGTGGTGACAGTGGGCTAAGTCTCCATTGTTGCCCTTACCCTAGCAGTTGCCCTCTTAGGAACCCCTTTTAGGTCCCCTGCTGGTTTGAGAGGTAACACAACCTAAAAGCATGGAGTGGGGAAACAAATCAATTGAACTAAATAAAATACTGACACCAACATGGGGGTGGCTCATCGAGGGGGGCAATCAACCTCCCTTAATGTAATTTCGCTAGCCATTCGAGGCCATAGGGAAGAAACTCCCAATAGATCTTTGGACGAATAAACTTTTAGAGAAAGAAGATTTGGTTTGAGATAGGTCTTGTTACCAAGGTGTTGCAACCACCCATAAATATCTAAGGTATCTTGATTGTTAGTGTGGCATGAGCTATCCTAGAATCTTAGAGGACAAGTCTATTAGGGTCACATTGTCAAGCACAAAAGGTCTTATAGATCTAAAAGCTAATGTAGAGTTGTTGTCTACCTATCTCTCAATACCTTTGTATCGAGCACTGTAAAGAAACTTGTAATCAACCAAATGAGATACAACCAAGGCTAGGGTGGGAGGAGAACAAGATTTATGTCCAAAGCCTCTCTCATGTAAAGTGCCAAGTCTTTGGTCCAAGTGGACAAAGATCTATGAGACTCCTGAAAAGATAAAAAAACTATCCTCTGATCTTGTAGTAGATAGAGCACCTAAAGATCAAATGCTCCTTTGTATCAGTCTTGTGAAGATGGAAAAGTTGGCATATCCTATCTCCTCAAGTGATACAATGATCGAATTCCACATGAAGACAATGAGAGCCACCCAAAATTGCCAATGAGGAATCCAAAAAGCATGCATCCAATGTCGAAGTGTAATGGGACTGACAATAAAGTCATCTCTCAGCTCCAAAAGGTCCTCTAAATAAAAGGCGATCTTAGGGCTTAGCCCACCTAGTGGGTCGACCCGAGTAACCTGAATATATTATCTAATGATGTCATCGGGAATCATCCTATTAAACTCTTGTTTATTAGGAAAGCATTCACTGAGGTTGTGGAGAGAGCATCTTCATGGAGGGAGGTGATCGATTGAGATAGCAATAGACTGAAGTAGATAGGGAAGGCTCCACAAACCTACACCAAGCTCGATCAAAGGTATTGGTGGTGGTTGTGGTCTTCAAAAAACAAGAAGCAAGATGAAGGGAGTGATCCCTATCAATTAGGGAGACCACAAAACACCAAATTTGTTATAAAAGGGAGACCAATTCGAAGATGGTTTCAATTCTAATTGGGGTGCTATAAACTTTGCTTAAATAATGACCCAAGGAAGAATCCTCCTGCACCTGATGATGTGGCCAAGCATAAGCAATTGAACTCTCTGTATCATAGCCTAGTTTAGTTGCAGTAAGCTAAGTCCCTGAACCTCCAAACCTTAGAGAACTATGAGTTTAATGAGGCTCTCTATTGAACATCAAAAATATTTTCCAGTAAATATGAAGTATCATAAGGATTAAAAATGTTAAGGAAACAGAAAAACTCATTAATTGTAGAACGCATCATCACCATAACCACTTATTTAAAAAATTATACAACAACGAAAGATTCAAACTATTTAGAAGGGAAATATTAAATCAAGCAAACATTCCGCATTGAAATATTTGTACATTTGTACCTACTGAACGGAGGAAACCTATGATCTTTGCTTAGCAACATAGTTACCAAGCTTACCCAGTTCCAAAGATACAAGAAATAAGTTCACTAAAAAGTGATGGTTAATATACAAACACATCAAGATTTAGGAAGTATGGAAACAATGGCCATATGCACAAAAACAAGAATATACTATTGCAAAGGTACGAAATAACAACATTCAAAGAAACATTGTATCAAAGAATGAAATGCTATGACTGAATACTAATCTAAGGCAGAAAGAAAATCCCATCAGAAGATGCAAATAATAGGTATAACATGTAACAAAGAGAAAACAAGGCAACATGTACAATGCAAGAAAATAGACCCTATGCAAATTTAGAGCAAAAACTATAGCTATTTAATTAGATAAATGTCATGGAAAAGAAATAAGCGAGTCAATTTTGGAAAACAGTGTTGTTATTAGTAACGTAGAAACTTCATAATACATGTTGCAATTTTGGCAAGAAAAAAATTATTAGACCTACATATTTTTATTCGATATACATATATGCTAATGATAGCAAGGATTACCAATCAATAGCAATTGCTCATTGCCACTATCAAATCCTTCCATTTCTATCAAAAATTGTGTCTTCAATCTTCTGCTAGACTCATGTTCTCCATCGGATTTACGCTGCCACCCAATGCAACCAGTTTAAACAATGTGCATTAGTCACAACATAATGATCATAAAATATTACTTCTAATGAGCTACATAACTGGACAAAAATGAAAATCTTACTTGGGAGAGAAGAGAATCTATTTCATCAACAAAAATTACTGCAGGTTGACGACAGCTAGCCACCCCAAACAAAGCCCTCACAAGCTTCTCACCCTCACCTATCTGCATGCCCATGTTAACAAGAATAAATGAAATAGAGAAATAGGTAGAGTTTACCAAAGAGGTACAAGTTTAAGAAAACCCATTTCCGAAGTTTTGAAAGACGGAGAAATACCAATAGTTGTGTGTGTGTGTGTGTGTGTGTGTGTGTGTGAGAGAGAGAGAGTTTGTCTGTGTAGACGCATCAAATATTGAATAACAGCACATATTTTTTAACTCTCCAAAAAATTGTAAATATTATGATTGTGGGAAATATTTTTTAATATCTCACCATAGAAAATGTATACAATTTGTTATTTGATTATGTAGATTGTTTATGATATTTATATTTTTACAAAATAAAATGTATACATAGAAGGCCCAACAGGTTCGGAAATAATAGAAGAGTTTCGTACCACAGACAAAGTGGCGTCACCCTAAGATAAGATTGATAGTGTTTTATAGCTATGAAGGTAATTTCCATATTTGAGTTCAAAAGGTCAAGAGAGGTCCCAAAACACACACAATCCAGAAACTATGAGGTAATTTTGAAGAGTAAACCCCAGAAAAACGGTTTAAAGAATTTTAAAAGGAAAGAGGGTGAAGGAGGATAGAAGATGAGTTCCTCAACTTGCCAATATAATTTTGGGGCATATGGGATCAGGGAGCAAAACAATTGAAGAGAAATGGAAAGGATCTAGGTTCAAAGAGTAAGTGAGACCCACTTGTGTCTCTTCAAGGTTTGACATGGCATCCTACAATCTCCAAGGATAAACAAGGGAGGGATCTTCACTTATGGCGCATCCAAACAGCTTGATGGAGGGTTTATCCAAGAGGGGCATGTGAAATTTCCACGAATGCAACAACTGGAGTTTAATCTTCTGACTATTAGCAGTTTATTTGTTGATTTAACAGGCTGATGGCTGCCAACTGGAAGAGATGAATAGGAGAAAAGCTTCTCCTAGGAGTCACCCACTTTCAGTGGTTAACAAACCCTAGTTAAATCAGGAGGTATCTATTAGTGATTGTCACATCCTTTTGCTTGACCCACCTCTTCAAATACTACTTATATAGTATATACTTGACATTTTAATAAACTTGTATCATATTCAATACATTATTATTCCTTTATGGATTTCTTGTCTTATTTGCATTGGTTGATTTTAGTTATAATACATTATTGTTTGTAACAGGTTTCCCCTCAAGACCTCTAACAGTCATCTTGACAATATTTGCACAATTTGGCTTCAATGTGTTTGTAGAAGCTTATTCACATTTTCTAAAATTTACATGCATCTACACAAAGCAATCCTAGAGAACTCGACATATAACCAGTTGGTTGGAGAGTTCTGACATTATTTACTGAAGGATGGAATTTTGTGTAAGTTAAAGATCATTTGTGTTCCCCAGGGAAACCGCATAATAAAATTATTGTGCAAGCAAAACGACTCACTTTTTCTTAATTTATAGACAAAAAATCACAACACTGTTAATTTTTTTTGGATGACTGACAAATTTTCTGATTTGGGGGAGGTGAGATATAGTTCGGTGGTTGAATCGTTGAAAATCTGTAAGCTCACCAAGCAACAATGCACCATTGTATATTAATTCATTCACATTTTACATGCCATGCACAATTTTTAAAACGAGACGATGTTTCCTGCACGTCTTGTACATCTTGAAATTACAACCCAAATAACAGGCCCAATTGGATTTCCATGGTTACTTCCACAGTGACTTTGTATATTTTTCATTGGCCCCATATCAGCAAAGTTGTATTAGTAATCCAAGTCCAGAATGTAATAACTAAAGGGTCCAATTTAATTAGGGCTTCTATAAACATATTGTTGTCTGACCTCAATGTTTCTAGTTTCTGTTTGATTCTGTATGACATTTGTTATTATTTTTAATTTCTACTTTCGTTGACATGAATTGTAACAGTTTCTGGATGTTGCAGCCTTCTAAATCTCTTCAGAGTTCATATTTTTCTATCCTTACAGGTTCATCTACATTTTTTTTGATGTTACTGATGACAATTGGCCTGCAACTTAAAAGGTCAAAATCCACAACAACGAAATACTTGCACATATAATGGAAACATCTAAGTTCTTTTTCACTCTAAATTTAATCAGAACTAGACAAAACAGTTCTGTGAAAATAAAAGAGAACTCCCCACCAGATTATCTCTACAGTGAAGAAGTAACCCATTGTTGATGCAAGAAAGTCTAATGTGTGGTTTAAAAGCATGTTTTTTTATTACCCAAGGAAAACCAAGTATCTATTTGATCTTTTCTTAGGATAAACATATGTTGGCTTTTATTATATGTGTCTCTATGTCTATTAAAATGCTTATATGTTAATAGCCTTATTCTCACAAACAACAAGTGTTCACTATGACTCACTATAGTCATCTTGAACATGTAAAACTTAGCTCAAATGCATTCCTTGCACTGGATGTTTTATCTCTGCAATTTCCTGATATCCATGTTATTTTTAAAATGCCAAGAGAGATTACATGACGTAAATATCATTAACATGGGAGTTGCAGATATTAAAAGAAACTTACCCACTTACTTGTCAGTGAACTTGCAGAGATGTAAAAGAAAGTAGCTTTAGCTTCTCCTGCGATAGCTTTCCCAATCATGGTTTTCCCAGTGCCCTAACAGCATATTAGAACATGCTTTGTTAAAAAAACACTTGGAAATACACAGTCCAAAACGTGATTCCATTTTCTTTTTGAAAGCACTTACAGGAGGGCCAAATAGAAGAAGCCCTTTGCCAGGAGAGCGACAGCCTTTAAAGATATCCGGCCGCAAAAGAGGCCATATAACCATTTCTGTCACACACTTTTTGGCATGCTCTAGACCAGCTTCAGTAGAATTATGAAAAAAATCAATAGTAAATTTCAATTTGCATAGAAAATTAGAAAATATTAAAGAGTGACACCAAAAATAATCAGTTTATTGAACTATGTAGGGTTATACAGCTGACCAATATCTTCCCACCGAACATTGGGGTCCTGGTCCATTATCTCATTGCTAACATGCTCTATAAGACGGGGTTCAAGGTTCCGTAATTTGTCAGGAAGCTCACCATCAGGACCCACAAGCATCTCTAAACTGAAAAGGCAAAAAACATCGAAATTGTGGATTGTCACATGCTGTGCTTTTTGGAAAAAACATCTAGATCGTCATTTTGATAATTTAACGCAAGTAAAACATCTAATGCGAAAAAAAAAAAAGCACCAGAGATCAAAGCATGGATACATAAAGTTTCAACAATTAAAAGATGGAATGGAAAACAGTTTGATTAGCTTCCAAATGATATGGTTATTGTAAATATGAAATTATTGGCAGCATTGTAAGAAATTTGAATGGAAAACCTATTCCATGAAGGTGTTGACTGAAAATAATTGAATTGAAAAGTCCTGGAGGGAAGTGCACTGCCATGCATGTAATTATTTTCTAAGACATGGATCCCAATACCTAAGATACTTATTACCCAACATTTAATCCCTACACAGTGAGAATTATAGCAAGGTACCTTCACCAAACCTTTCCAGATGATATGCCCTAACAACCGTAGTTCTTTCCTCCCCAAACTGCATAGTATAAAGCAGATTCTACCCAGTTTTCAGTACCTTTTAAATTTGAAACCAGCAACCAGGTTAAATTATCTGATTGAAAATCAGCAAACCAAACTTTCTTAAAGAGGAACTATTACCTTGAACACAGACTAAATCAAACTAAAATTTTCTCTCTTTAAAACCTGTACAGCTGCAGCATAGGCAAAATATTACATATATAGGAAAAGTTGGAACCTGCGATCAGATTTTGACCAGATTTTAGATATTGTTCAAAAGTTAAAAGTGAATCACTCTTAAATAAGCAGGATCTATAGGAAAAGAGTATAGCTAGAGAGAAATTATGTTTCATATGTGTAAAGCCCATCTATCTTGCTAGATGGTTTCCTGTGAAGAAAGAAACAGTTAATACCTTGTCAAAGAAGCAACAAAAGAGTAAACTGGCCTATGTACCTGTTGAGGCAGCGGGCACAGCAACTAGGAAGTTACTCCGGATCAGCCACAAAGGTATTTCAGGAAGTCACATGGATTTGGTTTTCATCCAGATTCCAGAACAAGGTCAGAGAAATTGATGGTATGCTTTAGTAGAAAATTTTAAAATAGTTTCTTTGAACCTTTTTGACATCTAAATTATTTCAATAGATCTTGCACAAAAAAGCAACTATATAGAACTGCTGGAATATCTAACTTGACATACTTGTGCCAGGTGCAAGAATGTGTATGTTGCTGAAGTTTAAAATTCACACGAATGTGAAAACATTGTTGGAGAACCAAGAACAACAGTTCTTTTGAGTGCTCATTTTTTTTCACTCTATCTTAAAGGAAACAAACTATGATCATATGGTGATGAAGATTCCCAACATATCTGCTCAAGGGCCGTAAGAAAGATTTACAGCGATCACTAACCATCCTTTGAAGAAATTTGGGAAGAAACCCAACCAAGTGTGATAAATGATAATCTATGACACCTAGGAATTTTACCTGTAATATTGTGAGTTCATATAGATGGGAAATGGATCATACTATAAGGTGCCAATACTTATCTACATGCTGCCGTAAAAGTTGATTAACGCAGAAAAATACGGTAGCAAAGTGATGAATCTTTGGATAATAATTTATTCATTATTTAAGTGTTCCTTCTGAAATGTCATTATGATGGAAAGAAATTCATTAAGGTTGTAGTAAGCGAATTTCTGCAGGGCTCATCCACTAACCATCCTTGTCATCCATTTACACATTTAATGCATGTCAGTGGGTATCAAATCCTGGTCATTCGTGAGGCTGAAGGATTGAAGGAAACAATGATGTCTAAACAAGACTGTAAACTTTTAAGTCATTCCAAAACATACCATAATGTAATGAATCCACCTTAAGTTATAGCCCATCTCCTTGCATAAAATAATGCCTATTGAAATCCTTCCACTGCTACGTTGATAAGATATTTTGTTGGTACAAAAGCTCCAGAATATAATGAGATCCAAGAGACAAAATGTTGGAAAGACTGAGAGGGGGGTCAATCAGTATTTCACTTCAACCAGTTAATTTTAAACTTCAGAGCAATAATTACTAGGAATTACTAACATTGATTTTGCACAAAAACAAGGCTTTATGAAACTGCAATCCACGGATACCACAAGATCTTTTTTGAATTCAATTTGGAGTTTCCAGTACTCTGATGCAAGTTGAGAATGCCTCTGAAAGCACTCAAAATGTTAATGTATTTTGAAGGGCAAATGCATCTACATAGCCAACTGACATTTTGTGCAGCCAAATGAGCTTCGATTATTCCCAGAGGATCATGTATCCTAAAGCACTCCTCCCCAAAGCAATATCTATTGATTTCATTGGCCTCCATCGAAGAAAATCGAAATTTGAGAGGTTCTACAAGCCAGTGGTAACTGGGTAGAGATGACAACCCTTTTCTGTTTTTTGTTCAGCCTAGCATTCAAAACCATATCAGGTTGTTTGGTACATTATCTTGGGGAGAACAACATTATTTGGTACAAAATTTGGCAAGATATGGGGAGCCTTCCCAGCACCTCCAATTTTGATGTAGCTCAAATGCTCATTTAAACATCAGTTTCCAATATGTATAATTGCTTGCCTTGTTGCTTGCAAAAAAACTAAGGCATAGTATGTCAAAGACATAATTCATTTCCATCATTACAGTTTCTCCCTCATTAAAGGAATTGTCGGTTAATTAACCCTATTTAGTTAACTCACTTTCTTCATCTAATTTGATGATAAAAAGTCTGAATCTTAAGTGAAGTGCCCTAATAACCTGCAGCCATAGGTTGACAGAAACAAGATCTTAAGATCCTAACTGAACCTAGTGGCCTTCCCCCTCCTCTTGAACTTCTCATGTCTTACCCTAGGGTTTCTCACTTAGCCCTAAAACCAAAATGCCGACTCCACTCTTCTCTTTCCTCTCTTAGAGTCTGTGTATGTGCTCCAGTGGTCTTCCATACCTGCCCTTTGTGGTGGCATGAATCCATTTGTTCACTACACTATGTTCGTCATACTGCACACTATTAGAGAACCTATCAATTATTCAAGTCTGAAATTTTGAGTCTACTGTAATTTGATAGTACAAGGTTTGTTTTTGAATAACTAAATTAGTTTAGTGGCTACCTAAAAGAGAAAAGGTAAATATTCAAGCAATGAACTTCAAAGAAAAGCAAGTTTTGGGAATATGGGCCAAGCAACTGCACACAAATGAAAAAGCTTAGTCAACAGCAACAGAAAATAAGAACACACAAAATATGCTCCAACTGCAGCATGAAATGAAGAATAAAGATCCTGTCTGTTTTCAACATTAAAAATGTGCTTATTGATCCAAAAGTTACATATTCAGAATATGCGATTATAAAAGAATATGCAACCAACCATCTTTTTGTTGATTCTTCTAAGCCATTATCCACATTTCCTGGTAGACGTGATGCTGTGGCAGCCCCACCACCAGCAACATTGGAACGTACAGGAGGAATAAAGTTGTTCCGCACACCTCTCCGAGACATCCCCAGTGACTTGGGCACAGTAGTACGCAGATTACCTCCATTATTACCACCACTGGAATATGCTGGATTAACTGCCGCAGATGGAGAAACATTCGGAGAATAAGAAGCACCTCGTTTCTGCATGGTATCCATTGCCTGCTAAAAATACACCTTTGATTGTTAACAAATAATTTAAAGCTCATGGGGACATTATTGAAATATGACGACATATATGTGAAACAAGGAAAACACAAAAGTAAAAGCTTCCTGTCCAATAGTATTACAAAGAATCCATATCTGTCCCAATTACTTTCTGTCTAGTCTTCCATAGAACAATTATAATAATATAACTTATAAGAGTGTAGACAACATAAATTCAAATAGTCTGTTGACTACACCCAACATTGTAGTAATTGATTTATGAAATATTCATAGTGCTTCACTGAATTGAAGTAGGCAAGCAGAAAAGATATGAGATAGAAAAAAATTTATAACATTCAACTCCACATGTTACCAAACTCTAACTAATATCCAAAAGCCCAAGGAAAGAAGATATCAAGAAAGCATTTGGAGGGACTACCAGGACAAGAAAATCCAAAGGAATAGCAGGGGTTTTAAACTTTCACATCTTGAACACAACACAGTTATTGGATCTAAACATCTTCATGGATATGCTGGAGTATTTATACAAAACCATACTAGATCACTGACATGGACAAAGAGAGGAAGCTAAACTAAAGTCTAATATGACAGACATACGTAGGCACCAAAAGGGCATCAAATTGTAGCCTCACATTTGTACCAGATGAAAACAGCAGATTAAATATCCATATTTGGTTTGCTATATAGGCCTAAAATATGTGAGCATGAAAGCAAATTTGTTAAAGTAACCTGGGATTAAGGGGGCAGCGGCAACCTGGATTAAGGGTTGTCTAGGTACATCATACAAGGAGGATGTATGGGTAAACATGGATTTAGGGTCTAGAGGAAGAGGAGAGTGGCAAGGGAAGAAGGTGCATTAGAAATTTTTAGGGAAATGGATAAGTGAAGCACTCAACTCAAATCTTTGTTGCAGAATGAAGAGGCACTTCTTATGGCGAAGTAGGCAACGATAGGAGGCATTAAGATGGGGATAGGAAGGGTGAGTACGAGGGATGGCATGTCAAAGTTGGCTATGGAGGAGTCTGCAATCTTTGTCTTACAAGATCTAGTCTTCTGGGATGGTGAGGTTGTTTTGGAGTGATGGGGATAGGACTAAAGAGCAGATTCCCAAATGGTGGAAGAGAGACGTGTGTATTTGGCATTACCAAAAATGAGGTGTACAAAAATGGACACCAGTGGCAGCCTCTTGCGAAGATGGGAAGTAAAGATGTCAAGATCACCCTCGTCAAAGGAAAAGGTGGTTTATGGTGGGCTAGGAGGAAGGGGGGATCAAGGGAGGATCAAGGGGGGAGGGGTGTCAACTTGAAGGAAGAAGGATAGAAGGGCATGGTCAGCTAAGGAGTTGGGAGTCACTGAGAAGTGGTGGATGAGGGGGAGTAGAGTCTAACTAGATAAGACATAATCGACTACACTAACACCTGCATCGTGAGGTCAACAAGTGAAAAAGTGAGACTCTGGAAAGCAAGGAAGGTTGAGATTGAGCAACCTCAAGGACTTGAGGTAAATAGGAAGGATTCTATGTATGTAGGCTTAAGAAATCCTTATGTGGACTCAAGCAGGCACTGAGAGCATGGTATTCCAAGATTGATGGATATCTGCAAAGTATGGGCTTCACAAAAAGCAAAGCATAGTTCAACCTTTATTATGTACCTTTTCATATTGATCTACTTATTTTGGTGTTATAAGTAGATGACTTGTTTTTGACAAAGCATAGAGAAGCTCATCACAAGGTGCAAAGTAAACATGCCACTAAGTTCAAATGAAGGACATTGGCTTGATGCGTTACTTCTTAGGGTTGGAGGTTTGGTGAAGTCCAAGGGAGATTTTCCTTGGTTAGGGTAAGTATGCAGTTCAAATCCTAAAGAGGCTTTGAATGGAGGATTACAAACCTACGGCAATGCCCATGATCACTAATCTAAATAGGTGACAGCTTCAAATTCAAAGTTGGTGGACCCTACAATTTACGAGCAATTGATAGGTTCCTTGACGAATTTGGTTAATAATAAGGCAAATATTTGTTTTGCAATGAACATTTTGAGTCAACTCATGTTGAAGCCAATGAAAGAGCATTGGGTAGCAACAAAACATGTGTTTGGGTATTCAAGTGGCATGGTGGAGTATGGTCTAAGATATTTTAGAGATGGTGAAGTGAAGTTGCAAGGTTATTCAAACTCAAATTGGGAACACAATGCAGTAGACAAGAAACGCACCTCAAGGTGTTGCTTTAGCTTAGGATCAATGACGTTATCATGGTTCAGCAAGAAAAAAACTAAGAGAGTGAAAATTTCCAATTCCACAATTGTTAGACCCATTGCTAGTGCAATCCGGGCTCTGACCCATTGTCATATCCCTTTTTTTATTCTCCTCCATAGTTAAGCCAGGGTGGATTTCCAAGGCACGGGATGGCCAGATCATGGGAGCATCTTTATGTCATAAGGGGTTCTGAGCGAGTTTTGAAGAGTTTTTTTGGGATTCGATGGCATTCGCTTGGCATATTCGATCACTCGCACAGTTTTCCTTTCATTCTGTTGCATACTGACAACTTTCAAAAATTTGCATTATTATGGGGCCTAATTTAATTAATTATGCTTGAGGTGGCATTCTGAGATGATTAATTGATGGAACACCTCAATGTAATAGCTCGTTGGAACTGGAATGAGAAGATCTACAAGATGGGATGCTGAGAAGTGGATTTCAGTGGTCGGAGAGAGTATGGTGTCCAATTTACCATTTTCCCACATTAAAAAGAATATTTTAATTGAAATAAAAAGAGGGAAAAATGCTCAATGATTAAAATAATAATTAATTAGGAGGTTCTAGAGGGATCCACCAGATTTTAAAAAAGAGGAGGCCATTGGAGGACATCTTGGATTTGACATTTCTTCTTGTATGAAAGCTTGAGAACCCAGTTCTCTACTTCAGCAGTAGCCCCAAGACGAATGTAATATCCCTAGGGAAAATTTGCAGTAAATAGCAAGCATGCATAGACATAAAAATCACACAAACAATAACACACAATCATAACACAATTTGTGTAATGTCCCCATTTTTATTTTTCTCCATAGTACAGCCAAGGTGGATTTCCAGGACAGGGGATGGCCAAGTCAGTGGAGCAGGTTCATGCCATCTAGGGTTCTAAGGGAGTTTTGAGGAGTTTTTACAGGATCTGATGGCATTCGCTTGGCATATTTCATCATCAACACAGTTTGCCTTTTGTTTCGTCGCATTCCAACAACTTTCAAAAATTAGCATTATTATGAGGCTTAACTTAATTAATTATCCCCAGATGCGGGTGTTTAAAGGCGATCATACGGTACTGGGCTTGTGGGTTGGCGCGTGGCAGAGCCACATGGCCACCCACAAGCCACACCAACAGCCATTAACTTCATTTAAGAGCTCGGGTCGTCACCTCGAGCTGCATTTACTCCTCTGCGAACGTCGCGGCTTCTCCTTCTGCCTCGAAATGACGTTCCTTGCTCATTCGTCTGGCTATGTTCTTCAGCCCTCTGGTTTTGTTTTTCGGCCTCCTGGTTCTATGTCGCTCCAGTCTTCCCCCCTGTGAAGTTGTTGCTCCCCTAAAGTCGCGGAGCCGAGCTCCCACACGCCGACAGGGAGATGCTGTAGTCTTCAGTGCTGCATTGAATTTCTTTCGGGCCACCATTACTCGCAGAGCTTCCTCTGCCATTTGCGCCTCTCTGTTGCCTCTGTTCTCACCACCACCTTTGAGCTTCAGTCGCCTTCCGCCTTCCGCCTACCCTACTCCTTCCACTACCTAGAGCGCCTTCCGCCCCTATTGCGCCACTATGCCTCGACTCAAGCATTGCATGCGATGCAGGCATGGTAGCAACAGAGGTCGCGCTGCCCGTCCGTCCCCCTCCTCTCAATCCAGTTCCTCGTCTTCTTCCTTAGAGCATTCTTGGGGCAAGTACCCCGAAACCCGCAGTGGACGCGGTCGTCTGTTTGGTCTGTCTCATTCCTCCGCTCGGCCCTCTGCCTCTGAGCCATCTCCGTAGCCTCTGCCTCGCTTGGTCCCCTTTGTCATTTCGCAGACCCCCAACACTGCCCAATTCCACTTTCATTGCACCTCAGACTGCCCCCATGTTGTAGCCACCATCTCGGTTTCCTTCCGGGAGGAACCCGTTGAGGCTCCCTGCCACGGTCCGCCCATCCTGCAAACGCGGCCTCGCAGTGACCTCGGCCCTTCTGCGGATGCGGAGAAGCAACAGGCTCCTGGCAAGCGTAATTCGCGCTCGGAAAACAGTAGCAACTCGAGACACAATAAAGACGACAAGGAGCAGAGCAAGCAGGCCATGGGTAAAGGTGGTGAAGCCACAGAGCCACGACATGCTGCACTGGCCACCCAGGAAGCTGATGACGATGAATACAGATGTCTCATTGTCGAAGAAACACCTCCTGTACCCCATGACACCTAGACTTTCAGGTTTTCTCCAGTTTATAGATCTTAGCATCATAATTTTGTTATATGTTACTATCTATGTTTGGCACAATCAATTTTGTCTATATAACGCTAGTTTCCTCATGTGAGGCAGTGACTCAAACTCTCTTTGGGCTGGTTTCCCCTGCATGGGAAACTCCTTTTTCTTGTTTTGTTGCAAACTATGCCACTGATACAGGCTTGAACTGCAGAGGCCAGAGCCTCCATGTATATTATGTTTAACTAATATAGAATTAATCTTACTTCGAAAAAAAAAAAAACTTAATTGTTGCTGGAGGTGGCATTCGAGAAGATTATTTGATAGACATATCGTTAATAATAGTTAGTTGATTTGGATAGAAGATCTAGAACAGGATGTTAGTGACTTCTAGTGATAGGGAGAAAAGATAGGTGATTTACCTTTTTCCTTAATTAAAAATGACTTTAATTAGTCATGTAATTAAAGGAAACATAATTAATTGGAGGAAAGAGCCCAAAAGTGACTTGAGCGAAATAGAATTAAATTAAAAAGTCACTAAAATAAAGTCAATGGAGGATCTTCTAGAATAATAAGAAAATAATAAAATAAGATGCTTCTAGAGGCTTGGAGATCTATCCATCAGATCTATAAAAGGGGAGAAGGAGGTCATTTGGAGATATCTTGGATTTGATCATTGTCTTGTGTGAGAGGTTTGAGAACTTCGTTCACTACTTCCGCAGTAGCCCCAAGACGGAAACCCTCGAGTGATTCAATGAGAATGGGCGAGCACCCATCTCTTCCCTTAGTGGATACATTTAGGATTCACAAGTTGCAATTTTTTGATTTTCAGTTTGTTTGCGGCATTATTGTAGATCTATTTGGGGCCATTACCTCAGCCATTTCCAATTTGATGTTCCAACATTTTCTATATTAATAAAATAAGGTTGAGATCTTCTGCATGTTTATATTGTTTATTATTCATTTGCAGATTATATTTTCCATTTTTGTTGTAAATATTGTGGTTTATGTTTATGGTGTTGATAAGTTTTCTTAAGCCTCTTTTTACCATGGCAATCTTTGCTTTATGGTATTTTTTTTTTTGAAGTTTTTCTAAGTTAAAATTTCAAGAGCGTTCCAAATTTTTGGCATTTGGGACATTACAGTGGTATTAGAGCCAAGTTCTTAGATCAGTCGTGGTTTATCTTGAAAGGCAAAGTCGAGGGTTATTCTAGAAGTGCTAAAAGAAATTTATTTCGGGAGAAGCAAGGTCGAATTCTTCTATTTTCCAGAGAAATTTGTCTTGAGCGTCAACTATTCTACAAAATATCTCTTGAAAAATGCTAGAC
>CM076584.1:1018243761-1018345052 GCA_034641835.2 Pinus albicaulis | reverse complement strand
CAAATTTTCTGTGAATTTGTCAATCGCTTAATAATCATCCAACAAATTTGTCGTGAGCAATTTGAGATTCTGAAGACAAAGAGAGGTCGTATTAAATTATTAGGGGCCAAATAATTTTGACAGGGTTGTAAATTTTATGGGGGCTTTGGAATTTTAAAGGTGGGCCCAATCCATAAAAATAAAAATTGTCATCCAAGAATTTTGCAAGAGACCGCATTAAAATTATTAAAGAAATCAAAATTTAAGCAAGGGGGGATGTGTGTAAAAGGGGCAAATTATTTACACAATCAAGCCATTGATACGCCTGCCTCATAATCGCATAGCATCTAGAAACAGAGTTTTGGCCATGTGAGCCGCAAAGGATGGTCGCCACTAAGAATCGATCATGGAGGAGTGAACACGATCCTTTTCCAAAAATTATGGTAGGTGCGGGAAGAGTAATGGCATGATGTAGAGCCGCCATCTCAAAATCAACGAAAATATAGTTGTGTTGGTTCTCCTTCCAAACTGTGTTGAACTATGGTAGGGGCCACATTGACTTAGCGTGAGTTTTTGTGGGGCAGACGCATCATGTTGAGTTGAAGACGTCCTCTGTAGCAAATTTGATTAAGACATATGCGTGGGAGATTGGATATCTGTGCATGGATATTTTCAGTGTAACGACGACATACCCAGATCATGGCATCGATAAGTATCGTTGGTCTACATTGTAGATGTGGAGTCGTGGCATTAAACCAGAAGAGTGTCATCTGAGAAGGAATCGGAGTTGCCATCTCAAAATCAACGAAAGATAGCTGAATTGGTCTTTCTTTCGGCCTAAGGAGAAACTTTAGTCAAAGAACGGGCGCAGAGTCTCTTGCGTGATGGGGACCTCGTTCCATAATCCACATAATTCATGACCGTTGGAGTATCTTGTAGTGCGAATCACAGGGGGACAATTCTGACGACCCTGTCGGCTGAGTGGAGTGACTTAGCCAACCAAGTCATAGACGTTGATCGGTGCAATTGTAATACTGAAAGAGGGGGATCGTGTTTCTAGCCGTCATCAAGTGGTACAGCCAAATTCCACCACATCAGACCAAGTCGAGATCACCATATTCAGGACCTCAATTATACATTGGGGAATTCGTTTCTTGATAGGGTTTGCGTTGATGATTTCAGAAGGGCAAATCCACATGAGCATAGTGATGACCAAAGTTGGGTCTTATCTATGTGGGATGAGTTCGTTGTAAAAGTAAGTGAAGCATTGTGTCAAATCAACGGCGAACAACTGAGCGTTGTACGCAACTGTAGGAGCGCACATGTGAAAAGAATTTTTATCTTAATCACCACGGACCATGTTGTGTGGCAACATATCGAGCCCTAAACTGGAGCTTCACCAAATTCCACGAGTAAGTCCCAGTCATGTATTTATTTAATATGATGACCATGCCACTTTTAGTTTGTCAAAAATTGTAACATTTATCAGTGAACCTCATCGTTTTCTGAGTATTGCATAGGAATCTTACAAAAGTATCATCCCTAGGATTGAATTGGTCCGTTAGATTTTTCTGTGTCACTAGGGTTTAAGCCTTATGATGAGTATGTCCTGTATTGAATTCAATTGAAGTGAGAGCTTATGTTGCGAAGAATGGCGTGCTACTAGTATCCTGTGTGATGAATCTACGTGAGATGTCTTGTTGAGTCTATTGATTTTTGGTAGCATCAGAGGTGCTCTAAGTCTCAAATTTTGTGGAGAGGCTTAGACACATGCATTACAAATAACATGAGCATAGTGATGACCAAGGTTGGGACTTATCTATGTGGGATGAGTTCGTTGTAAAAGTAAGTCAAGCATCGTGTCAAATCAACGACGAACAACTAAGCGTTGTACGCAACTGTAGGAGCGCACATGTGAAAGGAATTTTTGTCTTAATCGCCACGAACCATGTTGTGTGGCAACATATTGAGCCCTAAACTAGAGCTTCACCAGATTCCGTGAGTAAGTCCCAATCATGTATTTATTTAATACAATGACCATGCCACTTTCAGTTTGTCAAAAATCGTAACATTTATCAGTGAACCTCGTCGTTTTTTTATTATTGCATAGGAATCTTACAGTAGATTGTCCCTAGGATTGAATTGGTCAGTTAGATTTTTCCATGTCACTAGGGTTTAAGCCTTATGATGAGTATGTCCAGGTATTGAATTCATTTGAAGTGAGAGCTTATGTTGCGAAGAATGGCGTGCTGCTAGTATCATGTGTGATGAATCTACGTGAGATGTCTTGTTGAGTTTGTTGATTTTTGGTAGCATCAGATGTGCTCTAAGTCTCAAACTTTGTGGAGAGGCTTAGACACATGCATTAAAAATAACCCAGAAATCGTTTTGGGAAATTCCACCCAAAAATAGTATTATAAAAAAATTAATTATTTTTTATGAGGACCCTAAGTCTAACCTGGGAAATTAAAATAATTAATCAGTATTAATACGAACTGTGGGTGAATCTTCTAGAAAAAGAAAATCAAGTCAAAATGTAATCTTAGCCGTTGATTGGAGTTCTAATCTTAGTCGTTGAAGTCTCAACGAGATGACTATAAAGAAAGACTTGAGGGTCATTTGTAAAATACACCGAGGCAGATACTCATTTGCACAAGAAGATCGATTTTCTCACTGGTTGAAGTTCGGCACAAGAAATCAATTCAAAGGGAGAGTTTCAGAGTGGAGACAGTGAGGGATCAGCAAGGGTTGAGTGTACAGAATATGACAGAGAGAAGCAGCGCAGAGGAAGGACTCTGCAGAGGCAGTGATGTAGTAGCAGTGGTAGTGCAGGAGCTGTGACACTGGAACTGCGTAGCCACTGCGCAAAGGTTGACACAGTGAGACGCAGAGGGACTCAAAGGCTCTCCAGGGTCAGAAAATCACTGAAAAGCAAGTGAGGAATTTGAATGTAAATTTCTCATAATATTTCTCTTTTGTTATGCTGGTCATTTTTTGTACGAGAGATTTTTGCTGAAGAATAATAAAAGAAACCCTCATCTGCTGCATTGGGTTTTTCCGGGGACAATTGTCCAAAAATAATTGTGTCATTCATATACTTGTATTTCTTTATATTTTGCTCAGCATTTTATTTGTCAAGACTGCAGCTGAATTTAGTTCAATATTTATTGAAGCAATTTCTGTAAATAACTTCTTGTTGAATAATAAGTAGGAGAAATAATATTAGATACTACGGTAGAATTTCGTTTTAGAAATTTTCACATTATCAAAGCTAGATCGAGAAAAGGCAAAAAAGAATCTGCGTTGAGGGGAAGCCGTGGTGTTGTATCATACAACAAATCGAACCCCAGAAGGGTTACGCAGTTTTCTGCAGAGGCTGCCAGAGAAGGAAGAAGCACGATGGGAGATCATGGCATCTCAGAATTATCTTCCAGCTTGGAAGAGGAATTTGCTTGTTTATCTACTTCAGCGTCAATTGATGATTTGTACATTGATAACAAGGCTTCGGCACATATGACTGGGATTTGAGAATATTTCTCGAGCTATCGAGAAGAAAGGATGAACTTCCAGATTACTATGGGAAACAAAACAAAGTGTACCCCAGTGGGCAGAGGGACCATAGCATTTCAGATAGAAGCAAGAGATAACCTTCGGGCCACAAATGTGTTGCATGTGCCAGGATTGGGAATGAATCTACTTTCAGTGTCCCAGTTGCAGGACAAGGGATATGATGTGTACTTCATTGGAAGAAAAGTATACGCTGAGCATCTAAGCTGGAAGAAGAAGGCTCAAATTGGAACTCGAAGCAACAAAATTTATAGGTTGCAACTCAAGTCTCCAATGGCACTGGTAGACAGCGATCTCAGTGGATAAAAAAAGATTTGAATGAGCTATGGCACAGACGAATGGGGCATCTACACCATGGAGCTCTGAGAATGCTCAGAGAAACTGTTACGGGGTTTCCAGTCCTGAGTACCACGCATGATGACGTATGCAGAGGATGCACACTAGGGAAGTACTCAAAAGCAGCATATTCTAGAAGCAACAAGAGGGCTCCAAGTGTATTAGGGCTAATACACTCAGATATCTGCAGACCAATGTCTACCAGAGCTCTTAGTGGTGGCGAATACTTCATCACCTTTATTAATGACAACTCCAAGAAAACATGGATCTACTTCTTGAAGACCAAGGATGAGATCTTTGATCGATTCAGAGAATTCAAAGCTCTGGTTGAGAACCTGACAGGGAAGAAAATAAAAGTTTTGCGCTCAGATAATGGTGGAGAGTACACAGACAAGGACTTCACAGATTTCTGTGCAAGAGAGGGCATCAAGAGAGAGTGGACAGCGCCATATAATCCGAAGCAGAATGGGGTTGCAGAGCGAAAGAACGGGACCATTGTTGGGGCAGCGAAAGCCATGTTGTATGATCAGGATATGCCTAGATTCTTGTGGGTTGAAGCATGCAACACGGTTGTATATATCCAGAATAGGACTCTGCATTGGGCTTTAGGCAAGACAACCCCTAAGAGTGTTTTCACAGGAAAGAAGCCAAAAGTGAGTCATTTCAGGATATTTTGAAGTGTGGCATACTGTCACATTCTAGATGAAAAATGAAGCAAACTAGATTAGACTGGAAAGAAGGGGTACCTCGTAGGATACAACGAGACCTCTAAGGCATATAGGATCTACATTCCTGGGAGCAAGAAGATTGTAGTCAGAAGGGATGCAAAGTTCATGGAAGACAGAGCTTTCAGGAAATCCCGAGAGATGCCTCCTGGACAGAGGTCAGAAGATGTTCCTCTTGTCCAGTGGCAGCAGGTGGACAGACATCTGGATCGAGCACCGTAACCAGCACTAGTATTTCTTCATGTGGGGATAGTTCACAACAGATGAGACAGCAGGAAAAAGAATTAGCTGAGCCACCCACCACTAGTGGCAAAATCAGGAAAGAAGTATGGCAAACGATAAGGGACGCAGAAGAGTTTTTAGGAGATCTGAGAACCGAGAAGAGGCAGCATAGACAACCCGACAAATACCAAGCCTTGGTAGCAAAGATTGAAGAACCCTCCAAATTTCAAGAGGTCGTACAGCACCAAGTCTGGGTGCATGCCATGGTAGAGGAGTATAGCTCTATCATGACTAATGATGTCTGGGAAGTTGTGCCTAGACCAATGAACAGATCAGTTGTAGGTTTGATATGGATCTAAAAGATCAAGTATGTTGCAAATGGCAGCACAGAGAAGTACAAATCCAGGTTCGTGGCTAAGGGGTATGCACAAAATGAAGGAATCAATTATGAGGAAACCATCGCCCCTATTGCCAAATACACCTCCATCAGATATGTAGTATCCTTAGTTGCACTGATGGGATGGGAAATTCACCAAATGGATGTCAAGACAACATTCTTGAATGGGGTGATCGAAGAAGAGATGAAAATTGAGCAGCCTGAAGGCTTTGAGAATCATGAGAAGAAGTCTCATGTATGCAGACTGAAGAAAGCTCTATATGGGCTCAAGCAGGCACCCAGAGCATGGTACGGTCGGATTGACGGGTATTTGCAACAGTTGGGATTTGTCAAGAGTGACGCAAATCCCAATCTCTAATATTTAATGGTAGAGAATGAGACACTTATTTTGGTATTGCATGTGGATGATCTATTCCTTACAGGATCACCTAGGCTCATAAAGGACTGCAAGAAGAACTTAGAAGTTGAATTCGACATGAAGGACTCGAGGTTGATGCATTACTTTTTAGGGTTGGAGGTTTGGCCAAAGAATGGAGAAATATTCCTAGGACGAGGAAGATATGCCTTAGAAATCCTAAAGAGATTCAAGATTCAGGATTGCAGGCACATGGCAACACCCATGATAACCAACTGGTAGAAAATAGATGCATCAGGAGACAAGGAAGTGGACCCCACTTTGTACAGGCAGCTCATTGGGTCACTTATGTATCTGGTCAACACCAGGCCAGACATTTGCTTTGTTTTCAACACCCTCGGTCAGTTCATGGTGGAACCACAGAGGGTGCATTGAGCAGCAGCAAGGCACATTCTCAGATATGTGCAAGGAACAGTCAGATACGAGTTGAAATATGCCCGAGGAGATGATGTCAGGTTGAGCAAGTTCATGGACGTAGATTGGGAAGAAAGTTCAGTAGATCGAAAGAGTGCCTCAGGGTATTGCTTCAGCATCAAATCACGGATGACCTCCTAGTATAGTAGGAAGCAAAAATCTGTAACATTGAGCTCAGCAGAGGCAGAATACATGGCAGCAAGCACAGCTATGTGTGAGGCCATATGGCTTAGAAAATTGTTAGTGAACTTGTTCAAAAAGAAAATGGAAGTGACCAGTATCTATTGTGATAACCAGAGTTGCACCATACTCTATGAGAATCCTGTATTCCATGATCTGTCAAAGAACATTGACATCAAGTGCCATTTTATCAGAGACTGTGTTCAGAGAGGAGCAATACAGTTACATTATGTTCCCACAAGGAATCAGGTGGCAAACATACTCACCAAAGCTCTAAGAAAAGCCAAGTTTATTCACTTCAGAGAGAAAATGGGTATGATAGATAATCATTTTCTGTAGCAGAAACATGTGATTTCTCAGCCACAGATGCAGCATTTGAGAGGGAGTTGCAATACTGATGCAGTATTGATTATGGCAGGATCAGTAGCAACAGCGCAATGGTTAATGGATAGCATCAGCAACGCAGAGGGAGATGCTTCAGAGTCATAACAGTGTGCAGCAGGGCATATTTGTTAGAGCACATGTCTCGCTAAGAGGAAGTGTTGATTTTTGGTAGCATCGGTTGTGCTCTAAGTCTCAAATTTTGTGGAGAGGCTTAGACACATGCATTACAAATAACCCATAAATTGTTTTGGGAAATTCCACCCAGGAACAATTTTATAAGAAAAATTAATAATTTTTAATGAGGACCCTAAGTCTAACTTAGGAAATTAAAATAATTAATCAGTATTAATATAAATTGTGGGTGAATCTTCTAAAAAAAGCAGATCAAGTCAAAATGTAATTTTAACCATTAATTGGAGATCTAATCTCGACTGTTGAAATGGACGCTACTTATGTAATTTTGTGTGTTTCTTGGATACATATTCTAGATTCTCACATTACTCCGGTGAAGCAACGTGTCCCCAAGTAGAGCCAGATGTTGACCACACTTTGTCAACAACCCCATAGCAATACACCCCCATTTTTTCAAATGGGATTCATCATGTTCGACATATTCACGCCATTCAGATTTCATCATCAGTCGACAATTTTATAAATGATGTAAACCCATTCTGCATGTTTATGATGTAAATGATCTAAGTAAGACCACCATGTATGTAACAACCTAGGTAAGCCTAGTATTTTGATGACGATTTCTATCCTAGGAGGTTTTTTGTCTCACTGATTCATTTGTGTTTCTCGACACAAGTGATCGGCAGAGTTTTTCCCTCCAGCCTCACCCCAAAGCTGGGGTGGATTTTGTCATCAAGATGCTAAGTGAGTCCTAGTGTTTTCTATCGAGTCTTTGTAAAAATAGTTTGGAAATAATCCTAGCTAATTGGTTAGATTATTTTATTACAAGCTACTTGATCTACTAGATCATGTTTTGAGTCGCAGAATTGGGTAGCTTTTTTAGGGTCTATCGCGAATGGGTATTCCCCCTTTATGTGTCTAAATGTATTTATCTTATGTAAAGAGGGTTGGAAAAATAATTAAATCCCCTCTCAGTCAATTAATTAAATTTTCTGGCCAATTTAAATTAAAAATCCTAAGCCAGAAATTTAATTAATTTTAAGTCCTAGGTGAATTAAAATTCTTCATAGGCAAAATTCGTGGGTCCTTAAAAAATAAATTTTTAAAAGTCTCAGGCCAAGGGAATATTGAGAATTTCAAGAAATTTTGGACCCTTAGGGCTTGGTGGTTAAGTCAAAGTCAAAATTTTGAAGTAATTAACTCAAAAATATTATTTTTGAGTTAATTAAAAAGGGATTCAATGATAAATTCGAATTTTCTCAGAAATTTATAATTTCGACGGTCGAGATTAAAAGATGATTAAATCTTTTTCGATGGTCGAGATTACTTTGACATGGATCAACCGAACTAGCCGTTGGAGGTTTTATCTTATAAATTAGAGGTCTTTGTCAGTCTTTCAATCATCCGATCTCTGGATCGTGCACTCGCTCTTGAAGCTCTCCTGTAATATTTTCTGGAATAATACAAACGAAGACTCTGGAGTTTTATTTTGATGGTGGTGTTCTTCTTCAGCATTTTATGGTAAACTTGTTTGTTGAAATTTGGTACCGGAGGACAGGTGGTTCCCTAAGGCTTTGATCTTTGGCCTAGGGAAAAGTGTCCAAAAGAATTTAATTTTTCTCCTAAAGTAACTTTATAATTTTTTATAAAGTTAAATCTAATTTAAAAGTGACTTAGGTGATAAAGTTACTAAAGTGACTTTATAAAGTTATAAAGTCAAATCTAATTTTAAAGTGACTTTAAGTGATAAAGTTACTAAAGTTAAAGTGACTTTAAATAAAGTCAATATAAAATTAGAAAGGAAAAAGTGACTTTGGAAATAAAGACTAAGTGGGTCTTTATTAAAGTGGGGTGAATTAAAAAATGGAAAGTGAGATTTAAATGAGCATTTAATCTCAGCCCTAGATCTCAATCTATCTCAGCCATTGGATTTAGGGATTCCCCAAAAGTCACTTAGGGTTAGATGGGTTAGGGTTAAAGGAGGAAAAGGAGGAAAAGGTCATTCATTCTTTCATGAGCAGATCGAGAGAAGGAGGCGAGAGCAAGGAGATTTCTCAAGTGTGCTGAGGAGAAGGAGGCAAGCAGCTTGGCTCACATTCCAAGGCAAGATTTCAAAGAAGACATTTAAAGAAGCTATGGGCAAACAGATTAGCAAACAAAGAAAGCCGAGATTTTTGCACGGTTTCAGTGAGGCCGGTATAAGAAGGCCGTACAAAGAGTCGTGCATGTGCCAGTATTTGGCACGTAAATCGAGGTGTACTAGTGGTCATCTGTGACAAATTAGTTTTGGTAAATGTTTTGGCATATTTGAGGTCCGTATAATGAAGATTTATTGCCTGTTTTTGGCATTGTAGATTACAGAATAGATACCAAGATTTATCATAGATTGGCACGTTATAAATCGAGAACCAGAATAAAGATTTAACATGTTCCCGTTTTTTGCTGCTTGTGCGTTTTCCGAGGCGGTGGTTAAGCACGGAAAAAGAGATAAGTTGTAAAAGTCTGTTTGCTGATTATTTATTTTGCTGAATATTTCTATCACTGTAAAAAGCATTTTTTCCAGAAATAAGAAGGAGCTTTCGAACTGGTTTTCCCCAAGAGTTGTAGGGGGTTTTTCCAGGGTCACCTTGACCAAAAATACTGAGTTATGATGTGTTGAATGATTGTTTGTTACTGCTGTTATTTTATTTCTGCATTTTCAGCATTCTGAAAAATTTCCAGAATTTGTGTTTTCAGCAAAATTTATTTTCCAGTTTATTAAATGTATGGATATGGGAAAGGGCATTTAATTATTTTGGAGTAATAAGGCGAAAACTGAAAACCGGGGTGGGAAATTAGAATTTTCTACATTGTTCTTAATATTCTGTTGGTGATTATTTTAATGGGTTGTTGATTAATGGCTCTTGAAAAGTAATCTATTGCACAAGTACCTTGCTTAGGTTACTGGATTTAGGATAAGAATATTAATTGGATCGAGTTAACAGTTATCTCTAACTCTTGAAAATTTTATGTTTTATCTTATTTCTCTATTAATTTGACAATTTAACTTTAAGTTTGCAGAAATCTTCCGGATTTAGAATTGGGCATTTGGGGAAGTCCTAGTTTGGACCAGCTGACTCCCAAGGAAATAAGATCTAAAGAGCCCTCCGGATCTAATTCCCTGGGCTTATCTTAAATTCCGTTTTTTTTGCAGGGTTCTTTATTGGACTTGTGCATCTCTCTTAATTTCTTCTTTTCTGAATTGTGCTGAATGGTTTTAAAGCTGGCCATCAGGGCTTTGATCTGTAAAATAACAGTGTAGATTTGTAAATATCGTTATTTTTAACTCACTGGAGTTTTGGGGTTTCCTGTGCATATTTCTGAGTTTTCTGGGTTTGCTTGTTTCTAGTTTTGTGCAAATTCTATTGGGAGATTTCTCAGAAAAATTTCAGATCTGAGCCAAATCTGGCCCTGGAGGGTAAGATCTGGTCTCAAGATCAGTTTTGTTTACAGATCTAGGAGAGATCTTGCCTGCAGGTGCATTTATTTAGTTGAAATCTGATTTTTAAATCTAAAATTGTCAATTTCTGGGCAAGGAAATTAAGATTTTTTGCACCAGATCTCCTCATTTTTCCGCTGCCCTAGCTTGCTACCTGTGTTTTCTTCATTCTTCATGCATTTCTCTGCCACCATTTCTAGCATTCCTGCTTTCCCACGCTATACACTATTTGTTGTCGCTTCCTGCCTTGCTAACACACAGCCCTCACGCAGGTTTTCTTTCGCTGCCATATTTCCACGCATTTCCATCTTTTCCCTGTAGCTCCGACCCTCAGCATTCACGTTGCCGCTGTCATTTTTGTCCGCTTCCCTTACTCTGACAACCTATCATTCCCTCACGCAGCAACATGCTTACCTTGCCACAGCATTTTCTCCCTTCTTTGTTCGTCCATCAAACTTCTTCGCTGCCCTCCGTCTGCAAACTCACCTCTGCGTCCAGCAAACCCATCCTCGTTGCTTCTCCTTCGACCCTCGCACACCACTGCTCTTGCGTTAAAGCTTATCTAGCGTTGCCATTTCCATCCTCAGCTCTCCTCACGTCGCCATCGTCCAACCTCTTCTCCACGTCCATGCTGCCCTCCCCACGACATCCGTTGTCTCCTTCTGATTCGCTGCCCACAACCTTCGACGGCTCATCCTCCGCATCTTCTTCAACCTGCAAACAAACACACAAATAAAACAAAAACATGAACCAATTTTAGTTTTCGTTTTTCAATTTTGATTTTTCTTTTTTTAGCTTACGTATAGTATAGCATGTATAGCATTTACTTTTTGATTATTTTTTTATTGTATAATGTTTGGGTTTAGATTTAATTTAACCATTTCATTTTATTTTTATTTTTTCTAACTTTTGTATCAAATTCAGTTTTAATATCTTCTTCTTTTTTTCTTTTTTTTAATTTGGTAAAACTTTAAAAAAGAAAAAAAAAATTAGCCTTTATAAAATATAAGAAGTAAAAAAAAAAAAAAAAAAAAACTTCAAAAGAATTTTTAGTTCCGACTTTCAAAAAATTAAAAAATTTTACTTTTGTCTATAGTTTAGTTTTAAATCCTTTTTGAATATAAGTTTTGGAAATAAAAAATTTTGGGACATTTGGAGTTTTGAAATATTTTGCAAAGATGTTGTGAAATGGTTTCTATAGTTGGCACGTTTTAATTTTTAATATCCTAAGTCTAACTATAGGAGAACAATTAATTTTCGGATTTTCATATTTCAGAATTATTGGAAATGTCTAGCATTTAAATTCGATGGTCCTTACATGATAATATCTTTTGGGGATTTAAATTGTTTAAAGATTGCACTTGGTTTGAAATATTTTCATGCTTAGCTATGGTTGATGATCGTTAAACTATCTGTAAGTGCAGTTTTAAATTGCTTGGAATTGGTGATTAATTGCTTTAGTCAACTTTGGGAATATTTCAAGTGATGATAAATTGCATGTCTTTATCGAACATTGTTGATGCATGATTACGAAGGTGTTTTATCGAATATTGTATCGTATTATTGAAAAGAGCTTATCTTCTGGTTGGATCAATTGAGCACTTAATTGGGGAATTAAATATTATCGTGGTGGATTGATTTTTTCATAGCAGCAGTTACCTATCAATTACTTGATTTTAATTTCATAACGGGATAATTTGACTCCACAAGGCACTGGTCTTAAAACTTCAAATCTAATTGAATCTGTAAAATCTCGTTAATCTTAACAGGTACTTGGTCATTTAACTATGTCTCCTGAATTGGTTGATTTTCAACCAGTTCTCCTTCTTCATTTCATTAGGGTCTACCTCCCTTAGTCTGCAAGGAGACAACTTAAATAGAGAGATTGGGGATTAGGGTGACAGCCCCCAATCTGAGTTGTTGTCGCGGTGCCTAGACATTTTGTGCAACAACACAACCCTTTCAGCTTCTTGCTTTTATGTTCATCTTGTCTTCTCTACCTGTTGTCCCTTTGTCTTCTATGCCTGCTGTTATATTTCCAACTGTGCTGCAGCATTATTGTCTTAGCCCGACTTGACCCATGCCTTTATGTTTTACACTGCCTTTGCCTATTGCATATCTTACTTGCAGCGTTCTATGCTCTTCTCTGCTCCTTTGCTTTGTGTCGAGTTCCTTACCCAAGTCTCCTTCTGCCCACGTTCAGTCTTTGTTATCAAACTGCCGCAGCCGCATAACACCTCTGCACGAGTGTCAGGTCATTTCCCCAGATTTTTCTCTCTTGCATTCAGCCTTTCCTTTTTGACTCGTAGCCGAATCTACATGTACTGTTATGCACGAGCTCGGGTCCTTTTACTTACCCAAGCCTTTTCTTGTTGTGTTCAGCCTTTCCTTTGTTACCCGAGTCGTCCTCTACTTCCAACGTTTTCTTCATAAAATCAAATAGCCCCGGACTTGAAATACATTAGATCTTGACTTCGAACGTTACTGCATCTGGTCTCATGTCATATTTCGGTGTATCAAAGGTTTAACGTTATAATTCCCTTTTCAACCTCTGATGCGATTTAACACTAGAAAGGCTCGGCATACACGCTTAACTTTGGTTGAAGGGTCCCACAACACGGTGACCAATCACAGCGCATTGCATTTCGCTTGCCCGCAAGGTTTAACGTTTTGCAATAGACGTGTCTCCTACTTTCTGCGATATGTGATCGCATCGCATCGCATCCAGCTTACCGTGCGAACTCTTAAGTACAAACCGTCAAATTTGCGGTGTGCACTCATGCGCAATGCCACCACGTGGTCTCCCCTCTTCGCATCGCATATTCCAATCTTTACCACATCGTAAAGAATTGAACTTATCGCGCGATGCCTTAGTTCTATCCGCTATAATTTGCGATGTGCGCTTTTGCGTAATGCTGACACATGGTCTCCCCTCCACTTCGCATTGCAAACCACTTAACTTACCATGCAACGCCTTAATGCTAAACTCTTAAATGTTGCAATTTGCGATTCGATCTCTGTTGTCCATCTCTCGCCTTCACTTTTGCGATCTAATCCTGACCGTTCTTTCCCCTCCTTTGGAAATTTTCTAAGTGATCTCTTCCTTAGTCGATTTTTGTTTGTTTATCCTATCGCCGCTCTACAACACCGATTCCTCCATGCAACTCCTCCTGAGCTTGTTCTGTATTCTTCAACGCGATTCTCTCCTGAGCTTTATATTGTTGCCGCTCTACAACACCGGTTCCTCCACGCTGCTCCTCCCTGAGCTTTATTCAATTTCAAAGTGCGTTGATCTCTCCCGAGCTTGTTCTTCTATTCGTTAGTCACTCTAACTTGGGATTATTACTGTTGTTGCACGCCTTTGCTGCTTCTCTGCTGCCATTGCTGCTTCTTTGCTGCCTCTGTTGCCTCTCTGTTGCCTTAGTTGCCTCTGCTGCCTTTCTACTGCTTTGCTACCTCTGCTGTCTTTTCTGCCTCACTACTTCCTTTGCCTCTTGCCTGATGTACTCCTTTGTCTTATAGCTAGTTCTGGTGCGGCTCTTTTGTGCTCCTTTGCCATCAATGACAATATTTCCAACAACTCGAAGATTAGGGAAGCTTCTATCTCGATTCTCATCTTGGAACCAGCCAAGACCGCAACCAACATGCAAATAGCTTCGACACACCCCATCTTTTCAACGCTCCTTCGCTCCAGAGCGCACCCACAGGGTCCAAGTGCCAAGGCATGTCCTTCTCCTTCCAGATCCAGATCTCTCTTCTCAATGGAAAAAACCTGCTTTGCTGGGTTTGATCTGCGGATCTGGTGCAGAGCCTTGCGCACGCCCTCGAAATCAAGTTGGGGATCCCTTCTACCCTACAGCGATTTCTCTATGAGGGTAAACAGCTCAAGAACTCCCTTCCGCTCTCATTTTACAATATTGAGAAAAAACCTTCTCTGGTTTTAACCCTACATCTGTGAGGAGGGGCTTCCGGGCAACGATCCTCTACTCAAGCTTTCTCTTACAAGGATGTTGTCGATGCACAGCATCCCAAGAAAGCTGCCCAATCCCTTGAGGCTCCCAAGCCATTTTTAGTGGTTAAAACAGAGGACATACCAGCTGTTGAAATCTCCCATCTAGCACTTGATCACCAGTTTCAAGTATATGCAGAAAAGGCCATTATTTGCCAATTCAATGGATTATGGCCTCGCTCAGCAGATCTCTACCAATGGATTCACTCCACTTGGACCAATAACAGTAAGGTTTTCTTCTGCTCAAAGGGTTTCTTCATAGTTTTGTTCGCTTTCAATGAGGACTATCGAAAAGCCTTAACAGGAGGACCCTGGTTTTGAGGAAAAGCAGGGCTATTCCTCACACCATGGTTCCCAGACTTCGACCCTTCTACGGTCGTCATCACCAAGCTTCCTATTTGGGTCAGGCTTCTCAACTTACTGGCCCCTCTTTGGCACTTCTCTGTCTTTCAAGGAATCAGAGACACCATTGGACGCTTTCTGGCAATGGATCCCTCCGGGGGGGAATGAGGCATACACACCTTTGGAAAAATATGTGGTGAAATAAACATCGGCAAAGGCTTGCCTGATCAAATCATTCTCAAAGTAGGAGACTTCCATTGGACTCAGACCCTGGACTATGAGAACACTGCCTTCCGATGTCGTCATTGTCATCAAACAGGGCACCTTCAGAATTCCTTCTCCTCGTTCCTTGCCAAAAAGAAGAGGAGCAACCGAAAATCAAACTCCAAAAGTTGGAAACCATGTGTACTGCCTCCCACGGATGACATCGACTCCTACAGCTCGGATGAGGAAGAGATTGAAGTAGATGAAGAGGTGGCAAAGTAGGAGGACATGACCGCAGTAGACCCTGGAGGGCCCAGCGATCCTTCGAGTGCTCAGAAACAGTCTCATGAAACCTCCTCCTCAAATTCAGATAAGGAGCCTACTCCTTTAGTCGCCAACAGTCTCCAAGTGGTACTAGCCCATTTGCCCCAGTATGGCTAGGTTAGAGTTTCAAAAACGAAAGGAAAGAAATGTCGTACTGAGGATTCAACCCACTTTGGGTAGACTCTTGTGTCTGTCTTTTTAGCTCCCATATTTATCTTCTAGGCTCTCTTTGCTTCTCTCTTGGCTAATTAACAGGACCGAGGTTGATTGTTCATCATTTCCGGTCACCTTGCTATCTAGCCTCTCTTGTTTGTAATCCATCTTGTACCATATGCTTTTCTAATATAATTAGTCTAATTTACCAAAAAATAGAAATAGAACAGGTGCAGGAAAAACAAAGAGGCGGCAAACGTTAAGACGATGGGGTTTTGGAGATGTAAGGAGAAGCAAAGGAGGTAGTCAAGGGGCGGGGGGGGAGCGGGGGGGGAATGAACAGAGGCATTAGGAAATTTTGAGTGTTTGATAGAAGCTATTTTGAGTTCAATTGTTCTGAAATTTTGGATACGAAGGCCAAAGTATCTCAATATGAATTACTTTGGAGTTGAGAACTGAAGTTGTACTCAGTTTAGCTGGGTGGTTTTTGGTCGTTTGGTAACGGGAACAGGAACAGGAGAGAGAGCGAGAGTTACAGTGGAGCAGAGCCATCTTCAACCTCTGAACTTCAGGTTAGTATTCAAGAGTTAAATTGATAAATTTTGTACATGTATACTGCAGACAAGTAGAACTTTGAGGGCAATACTGGTTATACCTGTAAAAATCCTAATTTGGGTTTTCAAAAATTATCTTCGAGTTTTAATATTGTTTGGAAATATCAATCCTTAATTTTTGGGTCTCACACTCTGGTATCAGAAACCAACAAATTACAGGCACTTTATTCTGGACAATGTCAGTGTCTCAGCTGGTGTGCAGTGTTAAAAATTTACTACAGCCAAATTAGTATTGAACTTCTATTGGGATTTCGAGAAGTATCTAGAACATCCAAATACTTCAACGTTGAATGTTTGCTTGTTTAATGTAACAGTTGTGTGTTAGGAGCAATCATATGCAACAGTGCATCTATAATATATTATTTACTGAAGGCATATTTACAGTTATGCCCATTCCCATGAATAGTGATATTTCACTAGTAAAATATCCCATGGAAGTGGGGATGGTAGTGTCCAAGCGGAGGATGAAGTGAAGTATTACATACACCAGCCCATCAAAAAGCTAACTCAGACCATCCATTCAATTTGAGCTTAAATATCAATGGTTGTCATAGGTGGATTGTCCCATTCTCTTTTAGCTAATTTCCAATTTCTACTCCCTTGAAATCAATCACTAGAATTTCTCTTATTCCTGCTACAAGTGTTGGCTTTGTTTATGAGCAGTGAATTCCTTACTAGAATGGAGCGCACTTAGGTCGTATGGGGTTGTGTAACTGTTACACAGCTGAGGAAGAATCAAATTGGGAGCAAGGGATAAATTAAACAGTAGGACTAAATGTAACTGTTGAGGTTCAACATTTTCCTTGAGAATGCTAGGAACGAAGGTGTGAATGGTGTATTAATTAAAACATAGGGAACCCTTAATATATATATATATATATATATATATAATTGAATCAATTACAATAGGGAATTGCAACTGTATGGCAGCATTAATCCACACAATAGACATATCAATAAATCACTCAACAATCGATCACCATGAACTTAGATATTTTATCTTGGAAAATCAAAATTAAAAGACTAACGTTCAATATTTGTTCGGTGCTCTTATTCTAACAAATCTCTATTTACGTTGCAACTAAATGCCTCTTTGTGCATCCTCCAGTCCTTCGTCAAAAGACACTTTGAGAGTTAAATTATAGGAAGAAATAGGGAGATATCGAAAAATACGTATGAATTTTGCAATGCAAAGTTTTATGGGTTTAGCTGGATACTATTGAAGAATTGTAGAAGGGTTCTCAAAAATTGCAAAGACTATTACAACCCTACAATGCAAAGCAGTTAGAAAGAGTGGACTGAGGAAAGTCACATTGCATTCTTTGAGCTTAAGAGATTGTTAACCAATGTACCAATATTGCGAGTACCTAAAATAGACAAAGACTCTACTATATGTATTGATGCATCCAAGTAAGGATTAGGTGCAGTATCAATGCAAGATAGAGAAGTAATAGCATATGCCTCTAAGAAGTTAAAACCCCATGAAGAAATCTGCGCTACGCATGATTTAGAATTGGTCATTGTAGTACTAGCTTTAAAGATATGGCAACATTACCTGGTAGGAAGAAACTTTATGCTCAAAAGCAACCATTAAAGTCGACAATAATTGTTTACTCAAAGAGACTTGAATGCCAAGCAAAGACGATAGAGTGAATTCTTAAGTGAGTATGACTTCGAAATTTCATACATTAAAAAAAAAATGTAGTGGCAGATGCTCTAAGTAGAAGACCGCAAATAGTTTCTCTCATACCTATCAAGGTAGACTTGAGGAATCAAGTATTAGAACACCTCTTGTGAGACTTTTAGCATTTAAAAGTAAGGTTTGGGCTTGATCGTAAACATTCAAAGGAACTTAAATTTGAAGGATATGAATTAGAAGATGATAGAATTTTATGAATCCATGGAAGAATGTACATACCGGATAGTGGAGATCTCTAAAACACCATCATAAAGGAAGCCCACATGGCAGTGTATTGTGCACATCCTGGTGTAAAGAAAATGTATGTTGATACAAAGAAACTCTTCTTCTGCACAAAGATGAAACGCGACATTTTCCAATTCGTTGCAAAATGTCTTGAATGTCAGCAAGTAAAGGTTGACCATTGTCGCCCAGTAGGTCTCCTACAACCCCACAACATTCCTATGACCAAATGGGAGATAATTTCTATGGATTTTATCGTCGGGCTACCTCTTACTCCACAAAAGAATAATGTTATTCTGGTTATGGTGGATAAATTAACGAAAAGCGCCCATTTTATTCATGTAAGAGATACTTATGAAGTTGTTGACATAGCCCGTATTTATAAATGAAATTATCATATTTCATGGAATACCTAAGAAAATCATATCAGATAGAGACTCACGATTCACTTCAAGATTCTAGACTTGTATGCAATCAACCTTAGGAACTCAATTAAACTTAAGTACAACTTATCATCTTAATACTGATGGGCAAACAGAAAGGGTGAACCAAGTACTAGAATATATGCTAAGAATGTATGTTATGGACCAACAATCACACTGGAAAAAGTACTTACCCTTAGTTGGATTTGCATACAATAAGAGTTATCACAGTTCAATCGGAATGTTGATATTTGAAGCATTATATGGAAGACCTTGCAGAACACCATTGAGTTGGGACAGTTTAGAAGATTGGATGATAGTGGGGCCCGAATTAATTCAAGAGATGGAAGAAAAAATAAAGCAAATTAGGCAACGATTGAAAGAGGCACAAGATAGACAAAAAGTTATATCGATGCTCACAAGCCTGATAGGAACTATGAAGTAGGAGATCAAGTCTTCATTCGCATTAGACCAAACAAAAGTAGGGACAAAGATATCACGCTGATGTATTGGGCCATTCAAAGTTCTGGAAAAAGTCGGACTTGTCGCTTATCGTCTTGCACTGCCACCCCACTTGCATAAAGTTCATAATGTATTTTAGGTATATGTCTTACAACACCATATAGCTGACAATTCTTATTCCCTTCAATGGAAAGAACTGCAGGTATCGAACAAGAGAACCATGTCTGTCGAACCATTATGTATACTGGAACGTAAGGTTCGACAACTCAGGAACCACCTTGTAGACCACGTTAATGTCCAGTGGGACAAGTACAACCCTAGATCGACTACCTGAGAAGACACAAAGACTATATGTCAAAGATACCCCAACTTGTGTTGATTTTGAGGAACTTAAAACATTATTTTGTATATAACTACTTTATTTTGGATACTTAAGACTATCATTTTGAAATATCACATATAGCTGACAACACCATATAGCTGACAATTCTTATACCCTTCAATGGAAAGAACTGCAGGTATCGAACAAGGGAACCATGTCAGTCGAAACATTATATATATTGGAATGTAAGGTTTGACAACTCAAGAACCACCTTGTAGACCAAGTTAATGTCCAGTGGGACAAGTACAACCCTGGATCAGCTACCTGAGAAGACACAAAGACTATATGTCAAAGATACCCGAACTTGTGCTGATTTTGAGGAACTTAAAACATTATTTTGTATATAACTACTTTCTTTTGGATACTTAAGACTATCATTTTGAAATATCGCATGTAAAAATGAATTTTATTTTGTTGGTACATGGATACCCATAAGAATATGACATTTGCTTAACTCTACTGATACATGATATATGTTAGTTTTTTAACTCTGCTGGTACATGGATACCAATATGAAATGTCATTTAATTAACATTGCAGGAATATGAATACCAATATGAAGATTAGTATTTGAAATCTAAATTATGGATTATGTTATAAATGAAGATATTTATAAATTTGTTTCATTTCTGCATATAGATATGATTGAAAGAATAGAAATAAAAGAGTAACTACATTTTAATATGAAAGCTAACCTATTGATATATGGGTTGGATATGGTCAAGTATGTTATACCCTACCCTAGATAACGACATGTATGAAGTATACAGAAACTGTTTATTTTGAATATACATATGCTATAAATGTATGGTCAAGTATTGACATTGCAAATAATATCATTACCAAACTGACTACATGATGACAAATTTCAGAACAATTGAACTCAATGAGATTCCATGATAGGGAGTTAACCCTGGTCCAACTAGGAGGGGTGGAGGTACTGCCCACCGTTTATCCTCCAAAACCTGGAATTATGGGAGGATTGTGCGAGTCATGCTCCCCTAGACGTATAATGATGACATCCAGATGCCTACTGGGCAATCGGGTCTATATAATCAACGCTGACGCCCTTAAGGTCTATGAATGGTTTAATAAGTAAAACTGACACCATGGCATATTCCTGTAGAAGACGGATAGGATGGGAGTGGAAGAGATTATGAAAGATAGGATGATTCTAGAATAGCTTGAAACACGACTTGGGCAGGGCGTGGCTATTATGATTGTAAAATTATAAATGTCCAGAACACAAATTTTAAGTGCCCTCACGATAAACAAAAAAAAATAATAATAACTTACGTGATTATGCTAATCACTAAATAATTACTGACATACTATATAAACTCTAACTTCGGGACGAAGTTTTCTTAAAGGGAAGTGTATGTAATGACCACCTACAAATTACAAAAAGAATGTGAAGATTAACATGCATACGAGGCATGCATATGATAACTACATATGCATGCATTGCATATATCGCACTAATAAACATACTAGCTGATATTAGAAAATGTCCAAGTATAGAGTAACGAACTAATTATTAAAGTACTAAGTAAATACCTACTTACTAGAACATAATGAATATGTAGAGTGGGGTATTAATAAATACAAAGGGTTTTATAAGGTAAAAATGAATTAAAATATATAACATTTTTATATTAACTAAAAGAATTATACATTTTATTTTAGGAAATATAATACATAAAACTATATCAAGAAAAGGAACTAAATAATATAATCAAAAGGCATAAGACAAACATTTAATAAGTTCTTAAATAAAATGTATGGACTAAAACACATAAGACAAACGTTGAATAAAATCTTAAATAAAATATATGGACTAAACTAGTTGATGAAGCCTATCTCTTCAAAATGAAATAAATCAAGCCAACTTAATTAATTCGAATAACGTTATTTAATGAAAGGTGACTGCCTCCAAAACAAAAATCATTTAGGTTCCACATAACAGGACAGGTGCAGGGAAAACAGAGAGACAGAAAACATTAAGACGGCGGGGTTTTGGAGATATAAGGAGAAGCAAAGGAGGTTGACCGGGGGGGGGGGGAATGTACAGAGACAGTAGGAAATTCTGAGTGTTTGATAGAAGCTATTTTGAGTTCACGTTTGATAGAAGCTATTTTGAGTTCAATTGTTCTGAAATTTTGGGCACGGGGGCCAAAGTATCTTAATATGAAGTACTTTGGAGATGAGTACTGAAGTTGTACTCAGTTTGGCTGGGTGGTTTTTGGTCATTTGGTAACGAGAACGAGAACAGGAGCGAGAGCAAGAGTTACAACTGAGCAGAGCCATCTTCAACCTTTGAACTTCAGGTTAGTATTCAAGAGTAAAATTGATAAATTTTGTACATGTATATTGCAGACAAGTAGAATTTGAGGGCAATACTGATTATACATGTAAATTCATAATTTGGGTTTTCAAAAATTATATTAGAGTTTTAATATTGTTTGGAAATATCAATCCTCAATTTTTGGGTCTCACATGGTTTACAAGCTCGTGGTTTTAGAAACCCATGGTAATTGCCCATGGTATTTTCAAGGAAAAATAAGAACAAAAGGAATAAAAAACCTCTTTGTGTGAATTGTAAGTTTACTTTTTACGAGGAGAAAATTAACCGAACCAAATACGCATAAGTGAACATATATTTTATATTATACTCTAGAGAGTTGAATAGCGACGTTTCACTAGGGTTATACAAAGGGAGTATTTTAAGGAATTATCAAGGCAATTAATATTAAGAAAAAGTAAGGTTTAAAAAAACGATTACATAATACTTAGAGTCAACTTGACAAAACAAAAATGGGATCAATCATGGAAAAAAAATGATAGAGATAATGGAGCTCAAGTCTAAAATGTCGAAGGAAGAAGGGTTTTTTTATAATGGGTTTTCAGTTACAAATCACGGAGTAATTTCATTAAAAGGAAGTATCCAAAGAAGAAAAATTAATATCGCTATCAACACAAGCAACAATAAAAATTATATCAACATAAACTTAGCGAATAAGCTATTAATTCCAAAACCAAATGTTGGGGTAAGGAAAAATATTTTTGACCAAAAAGAGTATACAATTAGTGATTTACAAGTGACAGTAAATCATTATGAGTACATATCTTAATTTCTTGTTGTAAATATGGATTATACAAAGGTTGACGTCTTACTCGGTCAACCCTGGTTTAAGGATTTGGGTTCATTCATGTTAATGATAGAGAAACAAGTTTTCACTTTTCCTTATAAGGGGAAGATGGTCACATTTCGAGACATGACAATGGAGTCAAAATTGATAATGTCTGCATCAGAAGACTTTAAAGGTATCTCATACTTGATGTTCAAAGATAACAAAAAAACTATATAATGAAGCAAAGAGAGTTTGAAGAAGTCATCTCCAGCAAAGACAAAGAAGTTTTGCGCCTCAGAGAACACCAAGAAAAACTACTTGAACAAGTCAAGAAAGCTAAAGCCACAAAGAAGGAATTGAAGAAGCATTTATTAGAACAAGAAGAAGAAAAAATTACGTTTTAAGAGCCTTAATCAGACATTATTAGAACAAATCAAACGTTTAAAAGATGATGAAGCTACTAAGAATAAACTAAAAATTTCAGAAAATGATGAACTTGTACGTTTAAGGAATCATAACCAAACCCTACTTACACAAATAAAGAAACTTAAAAATGACAAGAAATTGTTGAATGGCAAAGCTAGAACAACTTCAAAGTGAAGTATTGACGTCGTCAATCGTTTCAGTTCAAATTGAAGACAAAGGGATTAATATTGATCCAGTCAATATCACAAGCAAGAAGAAGAATCTAGAGAAGTTATAACATATGCAGAAACTGCAGTTCAAACCAATGTGGAAAAAGTCGAAGTTGGGATTAAATCGACAAGGGTACAAAAGTTGAAAAACTCGATAAAGTCTGGAGTTTTTTTAAAAAGTCGGCAAAACTAAAAAAATACAAAATATTCATTTTTGGAAAAAATCCTGATTTAAAAAAAATAAATAAATAAATAAAATTATTAAAGAAACTACCTCACTCACGATTTTTTCGAAAAAGCCGGCAAAAAGTCGGGACTTCGAGGATAAAATCGTGACTTTTCAGGGATGAAAAAGTCGGCCGATAAAGTCAGCTCCGGGAAAAATTCGAGATTTTTTCAAAAAGTCGAGACTTTTTTCCGACTTTTTCCACACTAGTTCAAACGTTGGACATCCCAACTAATGATTCAATCGCCCACTCAACAACAACAACGCCTGAAGGGAATCAAGAATAAACCACTAACATGATAAGGGCAAACCAAACCAAAGGAGCTGTGTATCGACATCCAAATCACAACAACAAACTTTCTAATCAAGCTACGTACCAATATCACTCAGAAAATAAACAACAAATTCATGTTCCTAGGGATACTAAAGCTTGCAGAATCCAATCATACGATAACTATTCACCACACATCTCCAAAGATCAGAGGATACCCCAGAAGATCAATCTAGGATGGTCTGATCCGTTCTCAGTACGACAGTTTTGCCTATCGCTCAGTGTATCATATCGTCTTGTATCGACGAAGATGAAAGTACAGAGATGAGAAGATGTTCTTAAGTAAGCTTTGAGGACAAAGCTTCTTGAAGGGAGAGGTTATGTTATGAATATAATTCATAATAAAATAATAATAAATGTAAATGTAAATGTAATACTAAATAATAAGTCATTAACTAATGATTAGTTAGTTACTGATGAAGAGGCATGTCTTAAAGACATAGCCATTCGTGAAAGGGCACCTGCCTAGGGTATATAAGTAGGCCCTCATTCTCATTTGTAATCATCCTATCAACAATTCTTTTATACAATATACAATTTACAATTTCTATCCTATAATGGAAGTCTTTGTTTACAAAGTATTTTAATATTTCTGCTGCGTATACGACTAGTGGTCGCTACACCACTGTGCAGAGGCAAACGCAGTCAGACGCAAAGGGACTCAGAGGCTCTCTAGGGTCATAAACTCGTTGAAAAGCAAGTGAGGAATTTTATTCTAAATTTCTCATAATATTTCTCTTTTGTTCTGTTGGTCATTTTCTGTACAAGAGATTTTTGCTGAAGAATAATAAAAGAAACCCTCATTTGCTATACTGATTTTCCCGCATTGGGTTTTTCCGGGGATAATTGTCCAAAAATAATTGTGTCATTCATGTACTTGTATTTCTTTATATTTTGCTTAGCATTTTATTTGTGAAGACTGCAGATGAATTTATTTCAATATTTACTGAAGCAATTTCTGTAAATAACTTGTTGCTAAATAATAAGTAGGAGAAATAATATTTGATACTGCAGTAGAATTTCGTTTTAGAAATTTTCACAGAGTCGTGTTTTATATAGAATCTTGTCTATGAATAAGAGGTCAAATTTATGTCATTAATGTGAGAAATCGTCAAGTGGGCTAGGTAATCATTGTTAATTTAAGAGGGTTGGTCAGAGTCTCGAGTTGCCAAGCTTATCTGTCATCATTGTAGAATCTTGTAAATATTGCTGAGTGTTGGGATTGGAAAGCTTGTCAGTCAAAGTCACGCACAAACAACTTGATATACTTGTCATTATTAAGCTAAACCATGGAGGAACTCCTAGACAATTTGAGAAAATTAAACACAAAAATTGGTTCCTTGAACCGCCATGCATTTTTGGACCAAAAACCCAAGCAAGACAACAAACCCTTCTCAAAGGGGATCTATATCATTCTTCAGAAATAACAACCAAGAGATGTGCAAAATGGAAACGAAATAGGACACTAGATTTTTGCTCTTGGGATGGATTTGAAGCACATGAGGGTCACATGGAAAGTTCTTTTCAAAATTGACGAACTAGATGAACTCCTTTCCAAAGTGAGCCAGTTAGAAGGGAAGAAAATAATTTGGGCTCTAATGTGAAAATTTCGCTACTCAGGATCCTACTAGAGCAACTGATTAAATTTCTTCTATTTCCTAACTGAAGCAAATTATTTAACATATGTTGTGATAAATATCGAAATGAAATACATTGCAGTCTTCATAATAAACAAGTACAAGAAAAATACTAGCACAAGTATACACATATGGACACCATTATTTTGGACAATTGACCCCAGAAAAGCCCAATGTGGGAAAACTGGTGCAGTAGCTGAGGGTTTTAATATTATGCAGTAATTTTTCTAAGTACAAATTTATGATTGTCGATCCTGACAAATCATATAGAGAAATCTAACAAATAAAGTCTTGTGAGACAAATCTCACTCTTCCACGGGACTTCGGCACTGACTTGCACCTAACTCAAGTTGCTTTGTGCTGCCTCAGCGAAGTGATTGCGTCACCCACACAGTCTCTACATCAAAACTATAGTTGCTCTCTATCTCTCCAATGGTAGTCACTGCTGGCTGGAAACTGGAATCTTCTGCCCTCCGAAAATGTCCTCCGGGAACTGGGACTGACCCTCTGTCGTCTCCTCCACAAAAACGAAACTCCCTCTGTAGTTTTGCACAATCCCAGCATAATCTTTGTGTCATTGCCTTTGCGTAGCTGCCTGTGGCTCATGTTGTCTTCTCTCTGTGCACTCTTCAGATCTGGAATTATTCCTTCCGAAAATTATCTTTGCCCCTCTCTGTGAGAATCCTCTCGATCAATCTTCTCCTTGAGCACTGTTCACTAAAGAATTTCGATCTCTGGATTCTTTCTCTGTCTTTACGTGTTTTCCAAATGACCCTTCAAGCCATTCTTATAGTCTTCTCATTGAAACTTCGACGGCCCATGTTAGATCTCTAATCAATGGCTAAGATTAACTTTTGACTTGTTCTGCCTTTTCTAGAACATTCATACCCATATTCTATTAATTCCCTTTAATTATTTTCTACTTAGGGTCCCATTACAAATAATTAATTATTTTAATAAAATACAATCCAAGTGGAATTTCACTAAACAATTTCTGGGTTATCTGGAATACATGTGTCTAAGCCTCTCCACAAAATTTGAGTCTTAGAGCACATCCGATGCTACCCCAAATCAACACTCCCTCTTAGCAAGGAATCTACTCTAACAATATGCCATGTTGCACACTGCTTTGACCCTGAAGCATCTCCCTCTACGTTGTTGATGCCTGACCCTACTGCTCATCAACTCTGCGCAAATGCTACATCTGACTACTGTTGACACTACATACTACTTCCAACTGCTATTGTACTGCAACTCCCTCTAAATTGTTGCTTTTGACAACCCATCTGCTACTGAAACGGGTTCTCAACCATACCCATCTGCTCCCTGAACTAAACGAACTTCGCTCATCCTAGACTTTGTGAATACATCTGCTACTTGATCTCCTGTGGGAAAGTACTGCAGCTGTACTACCCCACGCTGAACACAGTCTCTGATAAAATGACATCTGATGTCTATATGTTTGAACTTATCATGAAATACGGGATTCTCAGAGAGCTTGATACAACTTTGATTGTCACAGTCAACACTAGTTGGCTCCATCCTTTTCCTGAACAACCTCACAAGAAGCTTTCTAAGCCATATATTATGCTTCGACTGAGCTCAATGCTACCGATTTCTGTTTCCTGCTGCACTAGGAGATCATTCCTAATCCAACGTTGAAACAGTACCCAGAGGTACTTTTTCAGTCATCTGAACTTCCTACCCATCTACATCGGTGAACCCGCTTAATCTAACATCATCCCCTCGGGTGTATTTCAACCCATATCTGACTCTTCCTCGCACATATCTGAGAATGTGCCTTGCTGCCGCCCAATGTACCCTTTTTGGTTCCACCATGAGCTGACTAAGGGTGTTAACAGCAAAACAAACATTTGGCTGGTATTGACCAAATACATGAGTGACCCAATGAGTTGTCTGTAAAAGGTGGGGTCCACTTCCTTGTCTCCTGATGCATCTCTCTTCTTCCAATTGCTGATCATAGGCATCGTCATGGATCGGCAATCCTGCATCCTGAAACTCTTCAGAATTTCCATGGCATATCTCCCTTGTCCTTAGAATATTTCTCCATTCTTCTGCCATACCTCCAATCCTAGAAAATAATGCGTCAACCCCAAGTCCTTCATGTCAAATTCTGATTCCGGATTCCTCTTGTAGTCCTTATGAGCCTAGATGATCCTGTAAGGAACAAATCATCTACATACAATACTAGAACTAGAGGCTCATTCTCTACCAATAGATAGTAGAGATTGGGATCTGCATCACTCTTGAGAAATCCCAACTGCTGCAAGTAGCCATCTATCTGACCATACCATGCTTTGGGTGCCTGCTTGAGCCCATGTAGGGCTTTCTTCAGTCTGCATACATGAGATTTCTTCTCATGAGTTTTGAAGCCCTCGAGTTGTTCTATGCAGTGAAGCAAACATCGCGATTTTTCAAAAAATCGCGATTTTTTTGGGCGAACGATTTAATTGGTGATGTTTTCCCTGATGTTTTGAAAAAATCGCCGATTGGCAAAAAATCGCGATTTTTTTGGTAAAAATCGTGGTAAAAATCGTGGGCCCATCAAACAACAACCCTATAAGTTCAAAAATCGATTTTTTTTTGTCATTTTTGCAACCCTCTCATTTTCCTGACACACCCTGTTGGCAGTTAATGGTAATGTTAAATTCTTAAAGTAAAAGTGATATTTCATTTATTTTTCATTTTCATCCTTTTACTTAAATTTTTAACATTACCATGAAATGACTCAGGATGTTTAAGAGTGGTTTCGACTTCATTGGATTTCATATGGAGAAACTAGAATTTTAGATTTCACTCAAAATTCAGCAGACTTAATGGTTTTCAAGGTTTCATGGTTTGGGGATTTGCATTGTTTCCATTTGATTCTATTATGTGTAAGGGTATGAGATTGGCATTTGATCAAGAGCATGAAGTCCTTTAAGAACCTTGATGTTGGTGGCATTGATTGTTGAACTTTGTTGATGTTGGTAGTATTGATTGTTGAACTCCCCTACCGTGGCCTTAACAAGAATATACCCTTCACTCAAAGGAAAACAATTGGTTAGGCATGTTAATATTTTTCTACCGCATTTTAAGGTTGAGGAGATGAACCCTTCACTCAAACCAAAATCATTGGTTAGGCATGTTAAACTTTTTCAATTTCTATCATGTTATAAGGTTGAGCAATCCAAGTTTGAAGACTTTGAGCTAGATGATGTTTATGTATCTCTTGTTGATGATCCCATTTCTAGTAGCGATGAATCAATGATGAGTTTCATGAGGAGGAGTAGGAGGAGGTGACATCACCTACCCCCGCTACCGATATAGGACGTAGTCTGCCTCCTTTAGCTCCTAGTGCTTCAGGATCTAGAGCACAACATAGTCCATTGCCAGCGCCGCCAGCTTCTTCATCTAGAGGGAAAGATGTTACATTTTCTCGCAAGAGGGGCAGAGGAAATCAGTAGTATAGGTTATTTGGTGCATTCCTTTGTATATAACATTATGACTCATGATATGAGATACATTATTATATTTTTTATTGATATTTTGAGGTTAAGTTGAGACTCAGGACTCAGTATTCAAGACATGATTCACTATTATGTGTGATGTAGCACTAGACATGATATTACACGTCTTATATATTAGTTTTTTTTCATATTTATGTGTCAATGCATTTATTTTATGTTGTGGGTGCTTTAGATATTAAAAAAATTGAAAAAAAATGAATATTTTTGTATGTGTCGATTTTTTTCCGATTTTTACCGATTTTTTCCCGATTTTTACGATTTTTTCCAATTTTTTCCCCTCGCCGATTTAATCCCGATCGCGATGTTCGCAACATTGGCTCTATGTACACCTCCTCTTCTATCACCCCATTCAAGAACGTTGTCTTGACATACATTTGGTGAATATTCCATCCGATCTGAGCTACTAGAGATACAATAGATCTGATCGAGGTGTATCTGGCAACCGGGACGAAGGTCTCTTCATAGTCAATTACTTCTTTCTATGCATACGCCTTTGCCACGAACCTTGCCTTGTGCTTCTCCACGCTACCATCTGCAACGTACTTGATCTTGTAGATCCATCTTGATCCTACAACGAATCTATTCTCTGGTCTAGGTACAACTTCCCAGACATCATTCGTCATGATAGAAGTGCACTCTTCTACCATGGCATCCACCCATACTTGTTGCTAAACGGCTTCCTAGAAACTGGAGGGCTCCTCTACCTATGCAACCAATGCCTGGTACCTACCAGATTATCTACGTTACCTCTTCTCAGTTCTGGGAGCTCTAATGAACTCCATTGCGTCCCACAATATCTGTCGTGCCTCCCTACTGGTTCAACCATTGGTGGTAGGAGGCTCTCCCAATTCTTCCTCTTGTTCTTGTTGTTCCATCTACTGAGAACCACCAAACTCTTCCTCTCCTATGGAAATGCTACTACTGGTTACTGTATTAGATCCTGGTGTTTGTCCTCCTTCAAGTCCTTCTTGCCACCCCTGCTATTGTTGGACTAAATGAACCTCTGTTGCCTAATCCTTTATTGGCATCTCACCTCACTACAACTTTCCTACTGTTAGGAATGTAGATTCTGTATCCTTTTGAGGTCTCGCTATATCCTACGAGATACCCCTTTTAGCAGTCTGATCAAGTTTACTTCTCTTCTCATCTGGCACGTGGCAATATGCCAGACATCCAATTATCCGAAGGTGTCCTACTTCTGGTTTCTTCCCTGTGAAAACTCTTTCAGGCGTTTTCTTCCCCAATGCTCTCTGAGAAGTTCTATTCTGGATGTATACAGTTGAGTTACATGGCTCTGCCCATAAGAATCTAGGCAGTTCTAGGTCATATAACATGGCTTTTGTTGCCCCTACAATAGTTTGGTTCTTCCGCTTCGTTACACCATTCTCTCTTGATACCCTCCTTTGCTCAGAAATCTGTGAAGTCTCCATCTATGTATTCTCCACCGTTATCTGAGTGCAATATCTTTAGTTTCTTCCCTGTCATGTTCTCTACGAGAGCTTTAAACTCTCTAAACTTATCAAAGACCTCATCTTTGGTCTTTAGGAAGTAAATCCAAGTCTTCCTAGAGTAATCATCAATGAATGTGACAAAATATTTGCCACCGCTGAGAGCATTTGTGGGCATCAGACCACAAATGTCTAAGTGTATCGATCCTAATGTGCCTATTGCTCAGTTCTCACTTTTGGGAAAGGTTGCTTTAACGTACTTCCCTAGTATGCACCACCTGCATACATCATCATGCTTTGTACTGAGAACTGGTACACCAATAACAGTCTCTCTAAGCATCCTCAGTTCTCCATGGTGCAGATGTCTCATTCTCCTATGCCATAGTTTGTTCAAGTCTCTCTCGCCATCAAGATTGTTGCCTATCAGTGCCATTGGAGACTCGAGCTACAATCTGTATAATCTATTGCTTCGAGTTCCAATTTGCTTCTTCTTCCAGCTTGGATGCTTGACGTATGCCTTCTTCCCAATGAAGCATACATCATATCCCTTGTCCTGTAATTGGGACACTGAAATTAGATTCATCCCAAGCCCTTTGGTTGAGCTCAATGCTACCGATTTCTGTTTCCTGTTGCACCAAGAGATCATTCCTAATCAAACGTTGAAACAGTACCCAGAGGTACTTTTTCAGTCAGCTGAACTTCCTGCCCATCTACATCGGTGAACCCGCTTAATCTAACATCATCCCCTCGGGTGTATTTCAACCCATATCCGACTCTACCTCGCACATATCTGAGAATGTGCCTTGCTGCTGCCCAATGTACCCTTTTTGGTTCCACCATGAACTAACTAAGGGTGTTAACAGCAAAACAAACATTTGGCTTGGTATTGACCAGATACATGAGTGACCCAATGAGTTGTCTATAAAAGGCGGGGTCCACTTCCTTGTCTCCTGATGCATCTCTCTTCTTCCAGTTGCTGATCATAGGCATCGCCATGGATCGACAATCTTGCATCTTGAAACTCTTCAGAGTTTCCATAGCATATCTCCCTTGTCCTTAGAATATTTCTCCATTCTTCTGCCATACCTCCAATCCTAGAAAATAATGCATCAACCCCAAGTCCTTCATGTCGAATTCTGATTCCAGATTCCTCTTGCAGTCCTTTATGAGCCTAGATGATCCTGTAAGGAACAGGTCATCTACATACAGTACAAGAACTAGAGGCTCATTCTCTACAAATAGATAGTAGATATTGGGATCTGCATCAATCTTGAGAAATCCCAACTGCTGCAAGTAGCCATCTATCCGACCATACCATGCTTTGGGTGCCTGCTTGAGCCCATGTAGGGCTTTCTTCAGTCTACATACATGAGATTTCTTCTCATGAGTTTTGAAGCCCTCGAGTTGTTCTATGTACACCTCCTCTTCTATCACCCCATTCAAGAACGTTGTCTTGACATCCATTTGGTGAATCTTCCATCCGATCTGAGCTATTAGGGATACAACAGATCTGATGGAGGTGTATCTAGCAACCGGGACGAAGGTCTCTTCATAGTCAATTACTTCTTTCTATGCATACGCCTTTGCCACGAACCTTGCCTTGTGCTTCTCCACGCTACCATTTGCAACGTACTTGATCTTGTAGATCCATTTTGATCCTACAACCAATCTATTCTCTGGTCTAGGTACAACTTCCCAGACATCATTCGTCATGATAGAAGTGTACTCTTCTACCATGGCATCCACCCATACTTGGTGCTAAACAGCTTCCTAGAAACTGGAGGGTTCCTCTACCTATGCAACCAATGCCTGGTACTTGCCAGATTATCTACGTTACCTCTTCTCAGTTCTAGGAGCTCTAATGAACTCCATTGCGTCCCACAATATCTGTCGTGCCTCCCTACTGGTTCAACCATTGGTGGTAGGAGGCTCTCCCAATTCCTCCTCTTGTTCTTGTTGTTCCATCTACAGAGAACCACCAGACTCTTCCTCTCCTATGGAAATGCTACTACTGGTTACTGTATTAGATCCTGGTGTTTGTCCTCCTTCATGTCCTTCTTGCCACCCCTGTTGTTGTTGGACTAAATGAACCTCTGTTACCTGATCCTCTGTTGGCATCTCACCTCACTACAACTTTCCTGCTATTAGGAATGTAGATTCTGTATCCTTTTAAGGTCTCGCTATATCCTACGAGATACCCCATTTCAGCAGTCTGATCAAGTTTACTTCTCTTCTCATATGGCACGTGGCAATATGCCAGACATCCAATTATCCGAAGGTGTCCTACTTCTGGTTTCTTCCCTGTGAAAACTCCTTCGGGCGTTTTCTTCCCCAATGCTCTCTGAGGAGTTCTACTCTGGATGTATACAGTTGAGTTACATGGCTCTGCCCATAAGAATCTAGGTAGTTCTAGGTCATATAACATGGCTTTTGTTGCCCCTACAATAGTTTGGTTCTTCCACTTCGCTACACCATTCTCTCTTGATGCCCTCCTTTGCGCAGAAATCTGTGAAGTCTCCATCTGTGTATTCTCCACCATTATCTGAGTGCAATATCTTTAGTTTCTTCCTTGTCATGTTCTCTACAAGAGCTTTAAACTCTCTAAACCGATCAAAGACCTCATATTTGGTCTTGTTGTCGCACAGATTGTCTAGGCACCACGACAACGGCTCAGATCGGGGGCTATCACCTTTATCCCCAATCTCTCTATCTAATTTGTCTCCTTGCAAGCTAAGGGAGATAGACCCTAATAGAAATGAAGGACAAGAATTGGTTGCAAATCAACCAATCTAGGAGACACAGCTAAAACACCAAATACTTGATAAGATTAAGGAGATTTCCAAGATCAATTACATTAAAACCAGTGCTTTATGGAGTTAAAAGATTCCGTTATGCAATTAAAGTCAAGTAATAGATGTTTAACTGTTGCTATAAAAATAAAAATGATATTCGATGATATTCAGTAAAAAGCACCACAACCATTCATTAAGATACTTAAACCAATCAACAAAGCCTATCATGAGACGATCAGTTAAATTAAAATGCCAGATGCTTGAAATATTTCTGAATCTATGATATTCAATTAACCCAATCCAGAAATTAGAAATGTTCCACAGTCAAATCTTAGATAAAAATTTTAAGCTCATTTGACTATAGGACTTAGAAATTTTTTAAAAATTTTTAAATTTTTTTTAGAATTTTTGGAATTTTTAAAATTTTGAAAATTTTATATTTTTTATTATTTTTTAATATTTTCAAATTAAAAAAATCTAAATCTAAATTAAAACACTAATCTAAGAAAAATTAGAATTTAAATCTAATCTAAAATTAAAACAAAACTAGAATTAAAATTAAACTAAATAAATAAAAAAAATCGAATTTAATTCTAAAACTAAACTAAAGTTAACATTAACTAAAATCTAATTTAAAACTTTAATCTAAAACTAAACTAAATAAATCGAACCTATATACAAAAAAAAAAAAAAAAAAAACTAATGTCTAAACTTACACTATCGTAAATAAAGCAATCGAATTTAAACCTAACATAAAACTGCACTAATTAAAGTCAAAAAAAAATGTTAACGCTATCAAAAAATTGAACCCGATTCAAATATACATCAATATACATAAGGTTTTAAAAAAAATTGTGTGTGTGCGTTTGTTCTGCAGGTCGATGAGGAGGGGCACAACGTCGAACATGAAAGGGAAGGAGTTGGACAGCAAGGGAGACGCAGGAGGAAAGGCTGGACGATGGATTCGTACGCAGAATGGACAAGGGTTGGACGAACGAGAAGAGTTAGGTGAGACAGGGGCAGCGTTTGAGGAAAACAAGAGAAGACAAAGGCGTATGCAGGTTGAACGCTGGACAAGGATGAAGCTATAATGGAGGACGATAAGGAAAGAAATCGATGGCGTTAGGAAATGAGGGCGTCAGACAGAGGAGTGAAGATCAGTGTGAGGAGAACCCAATACAGAAATTCGCCCAGCAAACCTTAAAATTCTTCTGTCAAAAAATCAGCAGTGCTCTTTGAATCCAATAACGTCCAGATTTGCCCACAGAGGTGATTTGAGGCCAGATCTGGCCCTTGGGGGCTAGATCGAACTCGGATCTTTTAAAAAAAAAATCTGATTTAAACCTACGACCTGCAAGAAACCAGTCAGATCCTGAAGATATATACACCAAGAAAATTATTAAACCCTTACAGCCCTAAAATTTACAAATTTATGAACTAATTTACGGATCTGAAGCCCTCATGGCCAGATTTGAACCCTTTTCAGCACAATTTTAGAAATTTGAAATTTTAAAGAGAGGCACAAGCCTTAAAAGACCCTGTAAAAACACAAATTCGTAAGATAGATTCAGGAAATTAGAAACAATGGGCTTTTTCAGATTTATGAATCTGAGAGTCGGCTGGTCCAACTGAAGACTTCCCCAAACGCTCAAATCTTTAAAAAAAATTCCCTACACACTTAGATCTAAACTTTAGATTGATAGAGATTTAAGAAAATAACATGAGATCCTTCAGAAAAATCAAAATGTCATTTTATGAACCTAGAAAACTACACAAGATACCTATATGCAAATTAATCCATGAAGGCCATCAACCATAAAAATGCAAAAATAAAGTAGCAGAGTTTAGAAATGAATCACCACATAGATCTGGAAAAAGAACACCAAAGTTTGTAACCCTAAAGTCTTTATGCTTTATTCATCAAAAGAAATTACAAGAGCTTCCAAGACAAGTGCACGATCCTAAGATCAGATGACTCAAGACTGACCAAGACCTTTTAATTTATAGGACAAAATCTCCAACTTCTAGTTCGGTTGATCCATGTCAAAATAATCTCGACCGTCGATAAGATTTGATCATCTTTTAATCTGGACCATCGAAATTATAAATTTGAGGAAAAAACGAATTTATGATTTAAATCAATTTTAATTAACTCAAAAATAGAGAATTTATGATTTAAATCAATTTTAATTAACTCAAAAATACTATTTTTGAGTTAATTACCCCAAAATTTTGACTTTGACTTAACCACCTAGGCCCAAGGGTCTAAAATTTCTTGAAATTCTCAATATTCCCTTGACCTGGGGCCTTTTAAAATTCATTTTTGTTGAAATTTGATTACTGGAGGACAGGTGGTTCCCTAAGGCTTTGATCTTTGGCTTAGGAAAAAGTGTCCAAAAGAATTTAATTTTTCTCCTAAAGTGACTTTATAATTTTTATAAAGTCAAATCTAATTTTAAAGTGACTTTAAGTGATAAAGTTACTAAAGTCTAATTTTAAAGTGACTTTAAGTGATAAAGTTACTAAAGTCTAATTTTAAAGTGACTTTAATAAAGTCAATGTAAAATTAGAAAAGAAAAGTGACTTTGGAAATAAATGACTAAGTAGGTCTTTATTAAAGTGGAGTGAATTAAAAAATAGAAAGTGAGATTTAAATGAGCATTTAATCTCAGCCCTAAATCTCAATCTATTTCAGCCATTGGATTTAGGGATTCCCCAAAAGTCACTTAAGGTTAGGTTAAAGGAGGGAAAGGTCATTCATTCTTTCATGAGCAGATTGGGAGAAGGAGAGAAAAAGAGCTGGAGATTTTTCTGAGCAGTGAGAAGAAGGAGGGCAGCAGTGAAGAGATTTCAGCAAAGGTACAGCCGCGTTTGTTGCACACATACCAAGGCAGAAAATCCGTACAGCGAGGGAGAGGTAGTGTTTCCAAGGGAGGAGGCATAGAAAGAGGAAGAGGGTACAGCAGCAAGCACGCACTTCAAGGCACAAAAATCAGGCACGTTTTCCAAGGAAGAGGGTGGCTGTCATTTTCGGCACAAAAACCAAGGAAGAGGATAGCAGCATAGCCCAAATTTTTGGCACTGATTTCGAGAGAGGTTGTTGTACAAAATCTGTACAGTCCGTATAACAAGTACGGTTGTTCCGACATGCTCCCGAGGTGGTCGTACAGCATTTAATGCTGTCCTAAGGTGCTGTAAATTTTCTGTTTTCTGTTGTTGCTGATTTGGCACAATTTCCGAGGCGGTCTGCAAGCACAGAAATCGAGATAAGTCTGTAAATTGGTTGCTGGAATTTTTTCTGAGTTTTTCCTGTTTCACTGTAAAAAGCAATATTCAGAAAATAAAAGAGAAGCTTTCGAACTGGTTTTCCCCAAGAGTTGTAGGGGGTTTTTCCAGGATCATGTTGACCAAAAATCTCAGTGTTTAAATGTGTTGAATGGATGTTTTAAGCTTGCTGATTTATATTTCTGCATTTTCCAGCATTCTGTAAATTTTCCAGAATTTGTGTTTTCAGCACAAAATTATTTTTCTGTTGTTGAATGTAAGGATATGGAAAATGGCATTTAACTAAAAGGAGAAATAAGGTGAAACTGAAAACCGGGGTGGGAAAATAGGAAATTTCTACATGGTATCAGAGGTTGAGTGTTGAAAGTGCAGTTTGAGACAGCAAGGAGAAAAATATAGCCTGCTGATTTTTCACTCAGAAAATTCCAACAAGCTGATTTTTCACAAACATAATTTTTATCTTTACTACAGCAGTGCTATTTTTCAGTTTTAGGACAGCAGGATATCATTGGGATTGAGGGTGGAGAATAGGTTGGATGGGCATACCAATTACAGCGTTTGGAATGAGAGAATGCAGAGTATCTTTGAGGACGCAGAAGTCTGGGACATCATGGTGCATAACACACAGCAGCCTGTTAATGTGCCTACTGATGCTGTTCAATTGACAGCATACAATAAAAATAACAACAAGGGTAAGAGACTGATTCTAGACAGAATCAAAGACCATTGCATTCCTATTGTGAGAGGAAAGAGAAATGCTCATGAGATGTGGACAGCATTGTCCAATCTCTACCAGAGTACCAATGAGAACCGGAAAATGGTCTTGAAGGAGAAGTTCAAGACCATTAAGATGGGTAAGACTGATAGTGCAGCTGGATATCTCACAAAGATTACTAATGTGAGAGATGAGTTGGCAGCAATTGGAGAGGTCATTCAACCCACTGAGTTGGTGCGGATAGCAGTGAATGGCCTCCCCAGTTCATGGATGAACTTTGCTGATGGGGTTTGTGCACGTGAGACCCTTCCCACATGGGAGAGGTTTTGGGATGATTGCATTCAGACAGAGATCAGGAAAGGTCGGCTTGGGGCAGCCAAGCCAGTTGAGCAGGATGAGGATGTAGCACTGTTGGCAGGAGGCAAGAAAGGCAAAGGGAAGAAGCAGGCTTCCACAAGTAATGGTGGGGGCAAAGGTAAAGGTAAAGGTAAACAGGGTAACACACAGAAGGACTATTCCAAGGTGAAGTGTTGGAATTGTCAAAAGATGGGACACTATGCAGTTGTGTGTCCGGAGAAGAAGAAGAAGAAGGGGAAGAACCAGAGCATGGCAGCATCAGCAGAGGTTGAGGACTTTGCAGATCGCTTTGACCGGGAGTTTGGGTTCATTGCGTGTGAGTCCTCTAGTGCAAGATTACCTGCCACAGAGGTTCAGAGGGAGCATGCATTTCCCTCGACTAGCGGAGCATCTTCGGGTATCTGGTATGTGGACAGTGGGGCTTCACGTCATATGACAGGAGTCCGTGAGTACTTCTCAAAGCTTTCAGAGAGTGGCACTGATATAGAGGTAGTACTCGGTGATGACAGAGTTGTTAGAGCAGTCGGTGTGGGGACACTGACATTTCAGAGGGAGTCCAAACCTCCCTTGAAGGTGTCAGATGTTCTTTATGTGCCAGGGATGAGGAAGAACCTCATATCCGTCTCAGCTTTGGAGGACAGAGGATATGAGATACTATTCAGGGGAGGACAGGTGTTGATGTATCCCAGGGGCACTCCAGCTGATTCAGCTAGAGTGATAGGTGTGCGCCATGCAAAGGTGTACAAGTTTGCATTTCAGTCCCTTTTGGCATTGAGCAGTAGTACCGACAGCAGAGCTAGCAGTTCTGAGCAGTGTGAGATTTGGCACCGCAGGATGGGGCACATGTATCATGGAGCCTTGAGGACTTTGCGGGAGATCACTACAGGTGTGCCAGATTTCAGTATTGATCACTTTGATACTTGCAGAGGATGTGCAATGGGCAAGTTTGCCAAATCCCCTTTTCCCAGCAGTGACAGCAGAGCGACTGGGATACTTGATTTGATTCATTCCGATGTGAGCGGTCGGATGTCTCATGTTTCCTTGAGTGGATATGAGTACTATGTTTTATTCATTGATGATCACTCCAGGAGGACCTCGATTTATTTCTTGAAGACCAAGAGTGAGGTCTTCAAGCGATTTCAGGAGTTCAGAGCTCTTGTGGAGACACAGACAGGTCGGAAGATCAAGTCCCTGAGGTCGGACAATGGAGGAGAGTACACCCTTGGAGAGTTTGTTGACTATTGTGCGGAGGCAGGCATTAGGAGGGAGTTCACTGTTCCTTACAACCCCCAACAGAACGGAGTTGCGGAGAGGAAGAACAGATCCATCGGAGGGGCTGCCAAAGCCATGTTGCATGATCAGGGGTTGCCATTGTTCTTATGGGCAGAGGCATGCAACACTGCTGTTTATTTGCAGAACAGGAGTCCACATTGTGCCTTGGGGCACGACTCCAGAGGAGGCTTTTTCTGGGAAGAACCCTGATATTGGTCATCTTCGTATCTTTGGGTGTATCACATACTCCTACATACCCAAGGAGAAGAGGACCAAACTAGAGCCCACCGCAGAGAAGGGTATCTTTGTGGGCTACAGTGAGACCTCAAAGGCCTTTCGAATTTACATTCCTGCACAGAGGAAAGTTGTTGTCAGGCAGGATGTGAAGTTCGAGGAGGATAGGGCCTTTAGGAGGTCACGGGAGTTAGAGTATCTGGATCAGCCAGACCCTCAGCAGCAGCTGAGTCAATCACAGGGATCCAGTGGGCAGGGATCAGGAGGATCCGGAGGTACATCTATGACGATGTCAAGTCCGTCAGTGAGCAGTGGCTCACAGAGTCAGAGGGGTGGTGCTTCGGGCAGCATGCAGAGCAGTCCACAGAGCAGTTCACTAGGGAGTCCACTGATGGACAGTTCACACGGTACCTCAGCTTCTACAGGTTCAGGTGCAGGCAGGAGGACAGCAGACAAACAGTCAGGAGTTCAGGCTCCTGATGATGAGGAGGAGGAGGAGTTTCATTCTCCAATGGGAGAAGTATGCTCAGGGAAGAGGAAGCCCAAGTGGCTTCAGGACACCTTGAGAGAGGCCACATCTGTTGCTGGGCCTAAGAGGCCGGTTAGAGAGAGCAGACCACCTGAGAGGTTTTGTAGCTATATGGCAATGGCTACCAACATCCTTGACTCTGAGCCTTCTAGCTATGAGGAGGCAGCTAGCCAGCAGGTCTGGAGAGAGGCCATGCAGGAGGAGTATTCTTCTATCATGAAGAATGATGTTTGGGAGGAGGTGCCGAGGCCTGAGGGCAAATCCGTGGTTACTTCCAGATGGCTTTACAAGGTAAAGCATGCTGCAGATGGCAGCATTGAGAAATTCAAAGCGAGGTTTGTGGCTAGAGGGTTCTCCCAAGTAGAGGGAGTTGATTATGAGGAGACCTTCGCTCTCGTGGCTCGATATACTTCGATCCGCTCCATTATATCGATAGCAACAGAGATGGGTTGGAAGATCCACCAAATGGATGTGAAGACCGCATTTCTCAGTGGCTTCATACAGGAGGAGGTGTACATTGAGCAGCCACAGGGCTTTGAGGTGCAAGGGAAGGAGTCCCATGTGTGCAAACTGAAGAAGGCCCTTTATGGCCTGAAGCAAGCTCCCAGAGCTTGGTACTCCAGGATAGATACATACTTGCAGGGGATGGGTTTCACAAAGAGTGAGGCAAATCCGAACCTTTACTATATTGTGATAGGTGAGGAGCCTCTCATTCTGGTGTTGTATGTGGATGACTTAGTCATTACAGGTGCAGAGAGACTCATAGAGCATTGCAAGAGAGATCTTGCGGCGGAATTTGAGATGAAGGACATCGGCTTGATGCATTACTTTTTGGGTTTGGAGGTGTGGCCGGAGGAGGGGCATTTCTTCCTGGGGTAGGGGAAGTATATTGTGGATATCCTTGGCAGATTCCACATGGAGGATTGTAAACCCATGTCGACACCGATGATCACCAACTGGAAGAAGCTTCATGCTTCGGATTCCGAGTTGGTGGATCCCACATTGTACAGACAGTTGATTGGTTCCTTGATGTATTTGGTCAACACTAGACCAGATATTTGTTTTGCAGTCAACACGATGAGTCGGTTTATGTGTGAGCCTAGGAAGGTTCACTGGGTGGCTGCAAAACACATTTTGCGATACTTGCAGGGGACAGTGGATTATGGTCTGGACTACAGGCAGGGGGATGGAGTGAGATTGGCAGGTTACACTGATTCTGATTGGGCAGGTTGTGCTTCTGATAGGAAGAGCACTTCAGGGTGTTGTTTCAGGTTGGGTTCGGCAGTGGTGTCATGGTTCAGCCGGAAGCAGCAGTCAGTAGCATTGAGTTCAGCGGAAGCAGAGTATATGGCAGCCAGTCTAGCTAGTTGTGAGGCCATCTGGCTTCGCAAGATGTTGTTTGGCTTATTTGGTCAGCCGTTGAGACCTTCAATGATTTACTGTGATAATCAGAGTTGCATTAAACTCGCGGAGAATCCAGTATTTCATGACAGGTCAAAGCATATCGGGATCAAATATCATTTCATCAGAGACTATGTTCAGAAAGGAGCTGTGAAGCTTGAGTATATTGCCATTGATGAGCAGGTTGCAGATATTCTTACCAAAGCCTTACCACGGGGCAAGCATGTCTACTTCAGAGACAAGATGGGTGTGGTGAGGAACACCTTCCTCGGTAAGAGGGAGTGTTGAAATTTGGTTACCGGAGGACAGGTGGTTCCCTAAGGTTTTGATCTTTGGCCTAGGGAAAAGTGTCCAAAAGAATTTAATTTTTCTCCTAAAGTGACTTTATAGTTTTTAGAAAGTCAAATCTAATTTTAAAGTGACTTTAAGTGATAAAGTTACTAAAGTCTAATTTTAAAGTGACTTTAAGTGATAAAGTTACTAAAGTCTAATTTTAAAGTGACTTTAATAAAGTCAATGTAAAATTAGAAAGGAAAAGTGACTTTGGAAATAAATGACTAAGTGGGTCTTTATTAAAGTGGGGTGAATTAAAAATAGAAAGTGAGATTTAAATGAGCATTTAATCTCAGCCCTAGATCTCAATCTATTTCAGCCATTGGATTTAGGGATTCCCCAAAAGTCACTTAGGGTTAGGTTAAAGGAGGGAAAGGAGGAAAAGGTCATTCATTCTTTCATGAGCAGATTGGGAGAAGGAGAGAAAGAGAGCTAGAGATTTTTTTGAGCAGTGAGAAGGAGGAGGGCAGCAGTGAAGAGATTTCAGCAAAGGTACAGCAGCGTTTATTGGCACACATACCGAAGCAGAAAATCCGTACAGCAAGGGAGAGGTAGTGTTTCCAAGTAAAAGGCACAGAAATCGAGGAAGAGGGTACAGCAGCAAGCACGCACTTCAAGGCACAAAAATCAGGCACATTTTCCAAGGAAGAGGGTGGCTGTCATTTTCGGCACAAAAACCGAGGAAGAGGACAGCAGCACAGCCCAAATTTTTGGCACGGATTTCAAGAGAGGTTGTTGTACAAAATCTGTACAGTCTGTACAGCAAAGTACGGTTGTTCCGGCGTGCTTCCCGAGGTAGTCGTACAGCGTTTAATGCTGTCCTAAGGTGCTGTAAATTTTCAGTTTTCTGTTGTTGCTGATTTGGCACAATTTCCGAGGCAGTCTGCAAGCACGGAAATCAAGATAAGTCTGTAAATTGGTTGCTGGAATTTTTTCTGAGTTTTTCCTGTTTCACTGTAAAAAGCAATATTCAGAAAATAAAAGAGAAGCTTTCGAACTGGTTTTCCCCAAGAGTTGTAGGGGGTTTTTCCAGGGTCATGTTGACCAAAAATCTCAGTGTTTAAATGTGTTGAATGGCTGTTTTAAGCTTACTGATTTTTATTTCTACATTTTTCAGCATTCTGTAAATTTTCCAGAATTTGTGTTTTCAACAAAAAATTATTTTTCTGTTGTTGAATGTAAGGATATGAGAAAGGGCATTTAACTAAAAGGAGAAATAAAGTGAACCTGAAAACTAGGGTGGGAAAACAGGAAATTTCTACAATTTTTTAAGGACCAACTAATTTTGCCTTTGAAGAATTTTATCCTCACCTAGGACCTAAAATTAATTAAATTTTTGGTTTTTTTATTTTTTTAATTAATTGACCAGAAAATTTAATTAATTGACCGAGAGTGGATTTTAATTATTTTTTCCAACCCTCTTTACATAAGATAATATATCTAGACACGTGAAGGGGGAATACCCATTCGTATAGACCCTCAAATAAATACCCAATTCTCCAACTCAAAACATGATCTAGTAGACCAAGTAGCTTGTAATAAAATAATCTGGCCAAATAGCTAGGATTATTCCCAAACTACTTTTTCAAGGACTCGATAGAAAACACTAGGACTCACTTAGCATGCTGATGACAAAATCCACCCTAGCTTTGGGGTGAGGCTAGAGGGAAAAACTCCGCCGATAACTTGTGTCGAAAAACACAAGTAAATCAGTGAGACAAAAAACCTCCTAGGATAGAAATCATCAACAACATACTAGGCTTACCTAGGTTGTTACATACATTGACAGTCTTACTTAGATCATTTACATCATAACATGCAGAATGGGTTTACATCATTTATAACAAAATGTCGTCTGTCGATGAAATCTTAATGATGTGAACCTCGAACATGATAAGTCCCATTTGAAAAAATGGGGGTGTACTGCTATGGGGTCGTTGACAAAGTGTGGTCAACATGTCTTTAGGAAGTAAATCCAAGTCTTCCTGGAGTAATCATCAATGAATGTGACAAAATATTTGCCACTGCTGAGAGCATTTGTGGACATCGGACCACAAATGTCTAAGTGTATCGATCCTAATGAGCCTGTTGCTCAGTTCTCACTTCTGGGAAAGGCTGCTTTAACGTACTTCCCTAGTGTGCACCCCCTGCATACATCATCATGCTCCGTACTGAGGACTGGTACACCAGTAACAGTCTCTCTAAGCATCCTCAGTGCTCCATGATGCAAATGTCCCATTCTCCTATGCCATAGTTCGTTCAAGTCTCTCTCGCCATCAAGATTGTTGCCTATCGGTGCCATTGGAGACTCGAGCTACAATCTGTATAAACTATTGCTTCGAGTTCCAATTTGCTTCTTCTTCCAGCTTGGATGCTTGACGTATGCCTTCTTCCCAATGAAGCATACATCATATCCCTTGTCCTGTAACTGAGACACTGAAATTAGATTCATCCCAAGCCCTGGCACATGCAGCACATTCGTGGCTCTGATGTTGGTTCTTGCTTCCGTTTGACACATTATGGTGCCTCTCACTATTGGAGTGCATTTTGTTATGTTCCCCATAGTGATATGGAAGTCCATTTGCTCTTCTTGATAACTCGAAAAAAATTCTCGTACTCCAGTCATATGAGTTGAAGCCCCGCTATCAATGTACCAAATACCTACAGTTGTTGAACTTCACAAACATGCACAACCTTCTTCTAATCTAGAAGATAATATATCTAGGTCTTCCATACTTATCTGTGTTATTTTCCTTCTGCAAAAACAAACTGCGTCCCTTATGAAGCTTAAAGTTCAGTCTGTTGTGCAGTCCCTTGAGGAACCCAGTTCACTATCTACGCAATCTCTTCCCTCTTCTGCTCAGCACTACCTCTTCTGGATCTATCAGCTCTAATACCATGTGAAAATTCTACTACTCGGAATCCCACTGCAGCAACTGATTAAATTTCTTGTATTGCCTAACTGAAGCAAATTATTTCACATATGTTGTGATAAATATCAAAATGAAATACACTGCAGTCTTCACAATAAACAAGTACAAGAAAAATACTAGCACAAGTATACACACATGGACGTCGTTATTTTTGGACAATCATCCCCGAAAAATCCCAATGTGGGAAAACCGATGCAACAGTTGAGAGTTTTAATATTATGCAGTAATTTTTCTAAGTACAACTTTATGATTGTCGATCCTAACAAATCATATAAAGAAATCTAAGAAATAAAGTCTTGGGATACAAATCTCATTCTTCCACAGGATTTCGGCACTGACATGCACCTGACTCAAGTTGCTCTGTGTTGCCTCTACGCAGTCTCTGCGTCACAACTGTAGTTGCTCTTTGTCTCTGCACTGTCACTCACTACTGGCTGGAAGCTGGAAACTTTTGCCCTCCTAAAATGTCCTCCGGGAACTAGCATTGACCCTCTGTCCTCTCCTCCACAGAAATGAAACTCCCTCTACAGCTTTGCACAGTTGCAGTGTAATCTTTGTGTCACTAGCTATGCACAGCTACATGTGGCTCCTGTTGTCTTCTCTCTGTGCACTCTTCAAATCTGGAATTCTTCCTTTTGAAAATTATCTCTGCCCCTCTCTGTAAGAATCCTCTCAATCAATCTACTCCCAGGGCACTGCTCACTAAAGAATTTTGATCTCTGGATTCTTTCTTCATCTCTATGTGTTTTCCAAATGACCCTTCAAGCCATTCTTATATGTGAAAATTCCTTAATCTACTTAACAGAAATTTCTACTGCGGAAATTTGGTTCACTTCTACTTGTGTTTTTACATTTACAAGTTATTTTCATAAATATTTAGAAAACAGCAAAATAAACACACTGCATATCTACACATACATACAAATCAAGTACTGAAGAATTAAGCACACATGACAAAAAGGACACACGAGATTTTCATGACAAATGTCCCCGGAAAAACCCAATGCGGGAAAACCAGTGCAACAGTTCTTGAAGGCTTTATTATTATGCAGATTTATGAATACAAACAAGGGCACCAGTAGTGGTTTTCCCAATAGAGAAAATCTCGGAAAATGTACCTCTATCTCTCAGAGAGATATAATATGGTTGATACAGCTGAGGATGAGAAACCCTACAGGTACCTACACGTCACTGCATCACCCTTCAATGTGGTTGTGTCGCCCCTTCTGGATCTGTTGAAAACAAGCCCTATCTGGCCCACTGGAACCCCAACGCTGCCTTTCTCAACTCTGTGTCAGCCCCTCTTGCTTTGTGTCACCCTTCCGAGCCTGCGTGAGGCTGTATGCTACCTCTGCGTGAACCTGGCTGGGTTAAATCACCCCTGATAGGTCTCTCTCCTCTGGTACGAATCCGCCTCTCTATCAATGTATTCTCAGCCTCGGATCCGAAATCCCACTGTCGATCTTCCTCTCACTGCACAGCAAGCTCACACGAAAATTCTCAACAAGACGCACCCCAAAATTTCGACTTAGCTCAAGTGGTACCACTATGTGTGTGTTCTCCAACTGACCCCAAGCCTTCCTTTAATACTTTTCTCGTTGAACAATCAACGGTCGTGATCTAATCTATAATCAACAGCTAAGATTAGAAAAGACTTTATCCTCGTCACTTAGAACATTCTCACCCACATGTTTTAAATTAATTACCTTTAATTATTTAATTTCCCTAAGTTAAACTTAGGGTCTCCATTAAAATAATTAATTATTGGAATAACTTAAGTTCCTGGTGGAATTTCTCCAAACAATTTATGGGTCTAGGCCCTCCACAAGGTTTCGGAGCTAGAGCACATTCAATGCTACCCAAAAATCAACACTCTCTCTTAGCGAGGAAAGTGCTCTAGCAACACTTCACTCCAATAGCTTTACTCTGATCCATGGCATCGGTCCCCTGCGTTGTTGATGCTTGGCCTGTTGCCCCTCATCCTCTGCGTTGTTGCCTTCAGTACTGTTGCCCTTGACGCTGCCACAGTTACTGCCTCATCTATACTGCAGCTCCCTCTCAAATGTTGCATCATGGTGCCCATACACTGCCACTGCTAACTGTTGCACTGCAACTCAGTTGCTGAGAGTTAAGAAATTGAAGGACATAACCCAAAATCCTGACAGACAAGTCAATCTGGCTGCATCTCGATACTCAAACACCCTCTGCTACTAATGTGCACTAACCCTATGGTGCCTTTGCGTTGTTGCTGCTCTGCATTGTGTAAGCACTGCCTCTGCGCTGTTGAAATCCCATCAACCTTTGCGTTGTTGCTTCTACGTTGTTGTTGCCTCTACGTTGCTCCAGTCTTCAACGTCCTAGCACTGCCAATGTGCCTCCATGATCCTCTACACCAACTGACTCCAATCATCCTGTTACTATCATTAAGAGTTCTCGTAGCTCGTATGTGATCCAAGAGTTTGGGCACCTCAAGGATCTTGCCCCCCATCTGCAGTTCGAGAGAACTACAAATCTATGTCTCCCCACCTCTTCTCTCGAGGCACATGAGCACTTATAGCAACATCATCATCACTGCCATCATCCCTCTTGGTTGTCGCAGCCTTAGAATCTGAATCTTCCTTGCCCTTCCTCTTCTGATGACAAGTATTGGCGAAATATCCCAATTCGCCACATCTTAAGCACCTAACCTTTGAGAGGTCCTTTTTCTTCCTCCCTTGTTGTTGCCACTGTCCCTTTGCGAGAGTCGCATCTTCCTCCTCCTCCTTCTTGACCTTGGCTCCTTCGCTGATGCTACCCATCTCGGACATTCTCCTGATCTCCTCTTGACGAAGAGTTGCCCACATGTCCTCCCAATTTGGAAGTTGTCCTCTGCCCAAAATACTTTGGACAAAGGTCTCGCAATCCTCGGTGACTGCATTCAGGGCAGTCCTCACCATGAGACCCTCACCAGGAGTTGCCCCCATAGCAACCAGTTGATCTCGAATTTCCTTCAATCTAATGAGGAAGGGGTCGATTTCCTCTCCCTTGTGCATCTAAAATAGTTGCAGTTGATTCTCTAGAAGCATCCTCCTCTGGACGGAGGTGCCTTGATACAGCTTGGTCAGCGTTGTCCACATCTCATTTGTTGTGTTCTTTTCAACAATATGTGCAACCACGGCCATAATCAAGCACTTAGCCCATGCTTGATTTTCCTCATACTTTTTTAATGGATCAGCATCAACCGGAACGGCTACAACCCTCTCGACATGATCTTTGATACGATATTCATGACGGACTGTCAGGATTCTGGCTTTCTAGATGACAAAGTTAGATGCACCATCTAACTTGTCGTGATCCCTCAATCCATGCGAGGCCATCTCTGCTCAAAATGTCGAAAAGGATGCTCTTCTCCCTTCTTCTGCTCCTGTGCTCAGCAAGAGACCGGATCTGAGTTTCTTGGCAATAGAAACCCTCTAGAGAATAGGCTCTCTCTGACCAGTGAGTTCCTTCCCGAAAATCCTCCACCAATTCTGTCGAATCAGCCGTCTCCAATCACTCTGTTGATTGAATCTCATACTTCTTAGCTAGAAATTCTGTTGAGGAACTATTTCCCCTTACTTTGTCAACCCTGCTAGACACTGTTCTGCACCGGTAGAAACAGTGCCCCACCAGCAACTTCGAAGAACAAAGTTGCACCTCCATCCATTGCAATTGGCACAGCGTCACCCACTCTCGCACTACGTCACCCTCTTGGGCCTACATCAGTCTCTACGTCAGCTCTACGTGAGCTAGACAGGCTTTGCGTCACCCTTTTGGGCATGCGTCAGCCTCTACGTCATCTTTGCGTGAGCTAGACAAGCTCTGTGTCACCCCTGTTGGGTCTGCGTTGTCCCTCTTGTGCTGGGTTGCCTCTTTCTAGATCTTTGTTATCTCAACCGCCTTCCTACAGCAAAAACTTCGTCACTTCATTGATGGCTTCAGTTTCCCCTGATCTGCAATAGTTCTCATACCATGAGAAAATTCTTGAATCTACTTAACAAAAATTTCTATTGCAGAAATCTGGTTTACCTCTCCTACTTGTGTTTTTACATTTACAAGTTATTTTCATAAATATTCAGAAAACAACAAAGTAAACACACTGCAGATCTACACATACATACAAATCAAGTACTTAAGAATTAAGCACACATGACAAAGGACACACAAGATTTTTCGGACAAATGTCGCAGGAAAAACACAATGTGGGAAAACTGATGCAGCATCTCTTGAGGGTTTTATTATTATGCAGAATTCTGAATACAAACAAGAGCACTAGTAGTGGTTTTCCCAACAGAGAAAATCTTGGCAAATGTACCTCTATCTCTCTGAGACAGATAATATGGCTAATTTAGTTGAGGATGAGAAACCCTCACAGGTGCCTACGCAGTCACTACGTCACCCTTCAGTGTGGTTGTGTCACCCCTTCTAGATCTGCTGAAAACGAGCCCTATCTCACCCACTGGAACCCCACCGTTGCCTTTCCCAACTCTGCATCAGCCCCTCTTGCTCTGTGTCACCCCTTCGGGCCTGCGTGAGGCTTTGCGCTGCCTCTGCGTGAGCCTGGCTGGGTTGCGTCACCCTTGCTAGGTCTCTACGTTGCTCTGGTACAGATCTGCCTCTGTCAATGTATTCTCAGCTTCAGATCTAAAATCCCACTGTCGATTTGCCCCTCACTGCACTGCAAGCTCACTCTAAAATTCTCAGCAAACCGCACCCCAAAATTTTGACTTAGCTCAAGTGCTACTGCTATGTGTGTGTTCTCCAACTCACCCCAAGCCTTCCTTTAATACTTTTCTCGTTGAACAATCAACGGTCGTGATCTAATTTATAATCAACTGCTAAGATTAAAAAAGACTTGATCCTCATCACTTAGAACATTCACACCCACATGTTTTAAATTAATTCCCTTTAATTATTTAATTTCCCTAAGTTAGACTTAGGGTCTCCATTAAAATAATTAATTATTAGAATAACTTAAGTTCCAAGTGGAATTTCTCCAAACGATTTTTGGGTCTTGGAGATCTCTTGTGTTCTAGCCCCTCCACAAGGTTTCGAAGCTAGAGCACATCTGATGCTACCCAAAAATCAACACTCCCTCTTAGAAAGGAATGTGCTCTAGCAACACTTCACTCCAGAAGCGTTACTTTGATCCATGGCATTGCTCCTCTGCACTGCTAATGCTTGGTCTGCTGCCCCTCATCCTCTGTGTTGTTGCCTTCAGTACTGTTGCCCATGACTCTGCAACGGTCACTACCTCTTTTGTACTGCAGCTCCCTCTCAAATGTTGCATCATGTTGCACATAGCATTGCTACTGCTAACTGTTGCACTGCAACTCAGTCGCTGAGAGTTAAGCAACTGAAAGACATCACCTAAAATCTTGAAAGACATCTTCTTCCCTTACCGCTGCCATTGTCCCTTAGATGTGAGAGTCGTATCTTCCTCCTTCTTCTTGATCTTGGCTCCTCCATTGCTGCTGCCCATCTTGGACATTCTCCTGATCTCCTCTTGACGAAGAATTGCCCACATGTCCTTCCAATTGGGAAGTTGTGCTCTGCCCAAAATACTTTGGACAAAGGTCTCCCAATCCTCCGTGATTGCATTCAGGGCAGTCCTCACCATGAGACCCTCATCAGGAGTTGCCCCCATAGCAACTAGTTGATCTCGAATTGCCTTCAATCTAATGAGGAAGGGTCGATTTCCTCTCCCTTGTGCATCTAAAATAGTCGCAGTTGATTTTCCATAAGCATCTTCCTCTGGACAGAAGTGCCTTGATACAGCTTGGTCAGCGTCGTCCACGTCTCATTTGTCGTGTTCTTTTCGGCAATATGTGGGACCACATGATCCTTCACCCCGTCCATAATCAAGCGCTTAGCTCGTGCTTGATTTTCCTCATACTTCTTTAATGGATCGACATCGACTTGAACGACTACAACCCTCTCGGCAAGATATTTGATACGATATTCATCAAGGAATGCCAGGATTCTGGTTTTCCAGATGACGAAGTTAGATGCACAATCTGACATGTCCTGATCCCTCAATCCATGCGAGGCCATCTCTGCTCAAAATGTCGAAACGAATGCTCTTCTCCCTTCTTCTGTTGTTGCTCTCAGCAAGAGACCAGATCTGGGTTTCTTGGCAATAGAAACCCTCTAGAGAATAAGCTCTCTCTGACCAGTGATTTCCTTCCCAAAAATCCTCCACCAATTTTGTCGAATCAACCCCCTCCAATCACTCTGTTGATCAGATCTCAAACTTCTTGGCTAGAAAGTCTATTGAGGAATTGTTTCCCCTTCCTTTGTCAACCATTGCTAGACATTGTTCTGCACCGACAGAAACAATGCCCCACCAGCAACTTCGAAGATCAAAACTGCACCTCAGCCACAGCAATTGGCATAGCGTCACCCCCTCTCGAACTACGTCACCCCCTTGGGCCTGCGTCAGCTCTGTGTGAGCTAGACAGGCTCTGCGTCACTCTTCTGGGCCTGCATCAGCCTCTACGTCCGTGAGCTAGAAAAGCTCTGTGTCACCCCTGTTAGGTCTGCGTTGTCCCTCTGGTGTTGCACTGCCTCTTTCTGGATATGTGTTGTCTCAGTCACCTTCCTACAGCAAAAACTTTGTCACTTCGTTGATGACTTCATTTCCCCCTGATTTGCAATAGGTCTGATACCATGTGAAAATACCTGAATCTACTTAACAGAAATTTCTGCTACAGAAATCTGGTTTACTTCTACTTGTGTTTTTACATTTACAAGTTATTTTCAGAAATATTCAAAAAACAGCTAAGTAAACACATTGCAGATCTACACATACATACAAATCAAGTACAAAAGAATTAAGCACACATTACCAAGGACACACAAGATTTTTCGAACAAATGTCACTGAAAAACCCAATGCGGGAAGACCGATGCAGCAGCTCTTGAGAGTTTTATTATTATGCAGAATTCTTAATACAAACAAGGGCACCAATAGTGGTTTGCCCAACAGAGAAAATCTCGGCAAATGTATGTCTATCTCTCGGAGACAAATAATATGGTTGATTCAGCTGAGGATGAGAAACCCCACATGTGCCTACGCAGTCACTGCGTCACCCTTCAGTGTGGCTGTGTCACCCCTTCTGGATTTGCTAAAAAAACGAGGCCTATATGGCCCATTGGAACCCCAGTGTTTCCTTTCATAGCTCTGCGCTAGCCCCTTTTGCTCTGTGTCACCCCTTTGGGCCTGCGTGAGGCTCTGCATTGCCTCTGCGTGAGCCTGGATGGGCTGCGTCACCCAGGTTGGGTCTCTGTGCTGCTCTGGTACGGATTTGCCTCTTTGTCAATGTATTCTCAGCCTCGGATCTGAAATCCGAGGCCGATCTGCCCCTCACTACACTGCAAGCTCACTCGAAAATTCTCAGCAAACCGCGCCCCAGAATTTTGACTTAGCTCAAGTGCTATCGCTATGTGTGTGTTCTCCAACTGACCCCAAGCCTTCCTTTAATACTTTTCTCGTTGAACAATCAACGTCGTGATCTAATCTCTAATCAACAGCTGAGATTAGAAAAGACTTGATCCTCATCACTTAGAATATTCTCACCCACATGTTTTAAATTAATTCCCTTTAATTATTTAATTTCCCTAAGTTAGACTTAGGGTCTCCATTAAAATAATTAATTATTGGAATAACTTAATTTCCGAGTGGAATTTCTCCAAACGATTTCTGGGTCTTGGAGATCCCATGCATTCTAGCCCCTCCACAAGGTTTCGAAGCTAGAGCACATCCGATGCTACCCAAAAATCAACATTATAGTCTTCAATTGAGACTTCAATGTCCCTGATTAGATCTCTAATCAATGGCTAAGATTAACTTTTGACTTGATCCACCTTTTCCAGAACATTCACACCCATATTCTACTAATTCCCTTTAATTATTTTCTTTTCCTATGTTTAGACTTAGGGTCCCATTAAAAATAATTAATTATTTTAATAGAATACAATCCGGGTGGAATTTCACTAAATGATTTATGGGTTATCTGGAATACATGTGTCTAAGCTTTTCCACAAAATTTGAGATTTAGAGCACATCCGATGCTACCCCAAATCAACATCTAAAACTAGCTATGCTTGCTCTCATACAATACAAGTTCTTGGAGGAACCTGCTGAATGGGTTAGACTTCCAATTGCATCTTGTCTCAGTAACATCATGAGACTAACCGCCCCTATAGCCCCTTACAATGATGTTGTCATGAGGAGAATTTTCAGACAGATAGTAGGGACTTTCCAGGACTTGGACAACAGTGCAAGCTCTACCTTGGGGAAGAAGCTTAAGGTTTTAGAAGCCATGGCCATGATCAGGACTTATGAGATCATATTTGATCTTGAGTGTGATGGCTTGATTCTACAGATGTTCCAATGTTTCTTTATAATCAAGAAACATAGCCTTGACACGGTCATAGCACACATGCAGTCCATTTTGTTTTCAATTATGGGAGATAGTGATACCATTTGCAAGGAGTTGCAGACTAGATTATTGAGCATTTGGAGGAGAGAACCATTGGTCTCACCTGCTACTTATGAGCTAGCTAAAAGGTTGGTTGAACAGAAAATTAGATTGTTCCAGAAACAGTTGACCAGGGAGGAGTTGTTCAGGATTGATGGACCATGTAGCAAGAATGAGTTAAGGAGGAGGGGTCTTTGCTTCATCTGCAAAAAACCTTGGGGACCTGATCACTAATGCTTGAGTGACACTGTGGAGATGATAGAGGTAGAGCAGGAGCATATTCCTTCTGATTCGCAGAGTGAGAATTCTTCTTTGGATGAGTCTATGGGCTCATACAAAGTTACCTCTGAGTAGCATGAGTCATGCAGAGTTGTTGACAGTAGACCAAATTTATATAGTGAGCAATCAGTGGACTCTGTGGGAGACATTCAAAATGTTGAGTCACTAGTGATGACTCGGCACGAGCAGCGTATGGCGAAGCATGTGTCAGCTAAGGGCGATGATATGCATAGTATGCATGATGAGCCTTTTGGGGAGAGCCAATTGGAGGTTCATATTGAGTATGTGATGGATATGCAGCTACCCAAGGGGAGGAAACTGATAGATTTATGGACACCTAGCAAGGTGACAATAGTTGCAGACACTTATCCTCAAAGTTGTTAGAGGTTAATTCTGCAGGAGGGTAGTAGACAGTAGGAGCATGGCATTCCCGATCAGAGGAGGGAGGAGTTGTTGGAGATGGTGGTGCATCCATCTTTGGGCCGACCCACTTATGGGGTGCAGGTAGATGCACAGGCAGTTAGCGAAGTTGCAGTACTTTCAGGGAGCAGCACTCTCCTAGAGTGCATAGATAGGGCTCACAGCGCAGTTTGGCCACTTGTACCCATTACAAGGAGAGAGGCAAGGTTTTCTCGATGGATATTCTTGACTGACTAGGCAGGGTTGCATGAGTGGGGCACGATGCAACATAGGGGAATTATCACATATATAGGTGCCCATGCATCTGATCCTTCCCACAGGATGGATTGGTGAGAGATCATGAGTTGGTATCCTATTGATGGAGTATCATTCTTAGTTCGGGGCACAGTCTAGTAAGAGCCCTTAGATGAGGGGGTTATTGCATGTTTCAGTGGACAGTGGATTGTGGACCGATAGTTTATCAGTATTTCATTAGCACTAGTCGAGCATCAGCAGAGTAGGGTTGACATCGGCCTATGCCAGAGGTTGGATTGGAGAGAGTTGATGAGTTGGTATTCGCTTCATGGAGCAGCAACTATAGCCGGAGACAGAGCACAGTCTGAGCCATGGGACTTGGGCGATGGTTGGCCATGATGGCAAGGAGGATTGGTTGATGATAGGTATAATCAGAGATCAGTTTGGGATCCAAGCATTGGGGGACCCAGTCATGTTTGGATTACTTGGAGGCATGAAGTCGACCAGTGGTTCATATGGGATCCTGGTATCAGTTCGCAGATGCACTTACATTGGACATGGGCAGATTGCTTGAGGGCAAGCAATCTTGGGGCGGGAGGATTTGTAATGTCCCCATTTTTATTTTCCTGCATAGTAAAGTCGGGGTGGATTTCCAGGACAGGGGATGGCCAGGTCAATGGAGCGGATTCATGTCATCAGGGATTTTGAGGAGTTTTCACAAGATCTGATGGCATTCACTTGCCATATTTCATCATCTGCACAGTTTGCCTTTCGTTCTGTCGCATTCCGACAACTTTCAAAAATTAGCATTATTATGAGGCCTAACTTAATTAATTATGCTTGAGGTGGCATTCCGAAAAGATTATTTGATAGAACATCTCAATGTAATAGCTCGTTGGAACAGGAATGAGAAGATCTACAGGATGGGATGCTGAGAAGTGACTTCTAGTGGATGGAGAGAATATGGTGGGCGATTTACCAATTTCCTTAATTAAAAACGACTTTAACTAGTCATTTTCCTTCATTGGTGATTTCCCTCATACCGAGACTCCTCCCATTGGTGAAAGTACGTAAATAGCAGGGGGCAGTGGGTTTGTGTCCCATTGTTTCCACTTGATCTAGTAATAGTCCCTTAGGAACCCCTCCTAGGACTCCTGATAAATTGAGCAGTAACATTTTTGGCAACGTTGTCGGGGGAGGAAGCAGGTTTGCCTCTCTTGTGAATCATTGAGGAATTGATTCATTGACAACATTTCAAATATTCCTCTGGCGACTCCATTCATTGTCCAATCCCCTAGTTTGCTTGAAGGTGACAACATCCCTCGTTTAATAAGGGTTGTTGTAAGAAGGGGAGAACAAACTTCATCACCTATTAGAACTACCCTTCTCTCTGAATTTGAAAAGGTTGGTGATTCAACGCCCAATATGGCGACCACCTCCAACGCAAACCAAAATCAAAACCAACCCAAAGTCCCAAGAAGCAAGAGGCACTTGGCTAGTGTTTTTGGACCTTTGAAATTGAGTGACAATCATGAACCTTTACCTGAGAAATATAATGACAAATTGCCCAAATTCAAAGGAGATGCCACCAAAAGTGCTCATGATCATGCTGATGACTTATATTGGATGATTTCCCATAGGTTAATTGAGGATGATGACAGGATCATGATGCTATTTGCTTTATCCTTCAAGGGACAATGGAATGGTACCTTAGTCTCCCTCCGAGTAGCATAGGTGACCCTGACCAATTTGAAGATGTTTTTATGAAGATATGGTCATCAGTTACCCAAGGGTCTTTCAACGTAGAAAATTTTTACCACATTAGCAAGGGAAGAGAAGACATCAAAGAGTTAATCCAAAAATTCAATAAGGTAGTTAGAGATATCCCTAATAACCTCAGGCCTCCTGATGCAATTATAAGGTTGTGGGTGGTCAACTAACATACTCATTAAAAGACGAGAAACCTAAGAGTCTTGTTGAGGCCAAAGAAATTGATACAGAAGTTGAGCATAACTTGAACATTTCCAAAATAGAGATGTTTGAGCATCCTAAAGCTAAGGTGGAAGCTAAAAAGAATAAGTCTAAAGATCGAAATGAGGAAACCCTTGTTGTAGTCCTTAAGAACATTGACAAACTATCCGAGGAGATGAACTCAAGTAATAGGCTTTACATGAATAAGTTCATTGCCCTTGGAAAGGCTCAAAACTCAAATTTTATTCTCCAAAACAATCCTTTTCCTAGGAGAACTAATGATGAAGGCAAGCTAAACTGATCTCAAGTTCCAAACACTTTAGCCCGAACTAATGTTGTGGAAAAAGAATCATCTTCTGAAAGTGAGCAAGTGATAAAGAAGAAAGTGAAGATGAGGAAGGTGATGAGCAAGCAAACATTCTGGAATCCCACGTCTTCAACATTATGTTGGGTGGCGCATACAACCATGCTTCAATTAGTGAAGTAACCCTCAAGGAAGAAAAGGGTGAGCCAATCCCCAACACCAATGATAGTGGCAATTTAAAGGGGTCCAATATTCACGAAAGAACAAAGACACCCCCATAAGCTTCAAAGAACCTAACAAGAAAGAATCTCCTCCTAAGCAGTCCCCTCCAAAAGAACCTCCTCCGAAAGAGCTTTCAAAGAAGGATCCTCCCAAGAAGAACAAAGCCCGAAAAGATCCTCCAAAGGAGGAACGCAAGCATAAAACTAAAGGAAAACAGGTCGACCTTGATGTTGATATAGGCACTGCTTTGGGAAAGATGACTATGCAAGTTCCCTTAAAGGAGCTAGTGAAACTTCCACGCCAACAATGGCAAGTCAAGAAAGCCTTAGGGTTTGAAGAAGAGGACACACCAATCACATTGCAAAATATACACCTTTCCAATACTAACTCTAGTCATGAGCCATTTTTGCTCACCTTAGCTATTAATGACCTATTGCATAATTGTACGTTGGATTCTGGAGCTTCTGCAAATATCATGCCTTTAAAAGTCATGAAGCAACTCAATCTTAACATCGCTCGTAGGTATAAAAATGTGTGGTTTCAACTCCCAAACTATCGAAGTAGAAGGCCTCATAAAATATCTCAAGGTATCTTTAGCCATGAATCCTGACATATCATTACTCATGGATGTTGTTGTCATAGATATACATTAAGTATGGGGGATGTTATCGTCTAGGAAAAGGGGTACTACCATAAGTGATCAACTTCAAATGGATTTATCTTATGTTACCATACCACAATCCGATGGAACCCCATTCATTCTCTATAGAGAACCTTTATATCAAACTTGTGGTAAAATCGAGCCCAATTCCATATTACAAGATCCCTGAGGCTGATAAACCATCCCCTATCCTTCTTTCTCAAGAGGTATGCATCCTTAAGAGGCCAAATCAAAAGCAAAAAAAGAATTGGAGGCCTAAAAAGGAATACAAAGTTGGGGACATTATGTTGGTTGGCAAAAACCCTATTCCCGTCAAGATTCATGGGAAGGTCAATGAAGATTATTATTACATTGCTAGACTTGACGACGAACTTTGGCCACAACCATTCAAATTAAGTTGTATCACCCCTTTCCTTGATACTTGATATTGTATTATATGCATGTTAGGGTAAGAAGCATTGCAAGTTGATTTTCGCATTAGAACTAATCTCATATCTTTTTAATCATGCTAGAGTAGCTGCATTTAGATTAGAATTGCATTTAGAGTTTAAGATTTTATTTCTTGTTGATTTTTATGGCCTATTACAAGCATGGGTGATCATAAGACGCCACACAAACATGTTGCCCTGTGTGCTTGGTCTTTGATGTGCATGTAATAGGTCTATGGTCCCAAGAGATAGTTGGTGTTCTCATGACATCCTCGTTCAAGTACGTTCTTTCACTCTACTGAGAGATCATGTCCCAGTTGGAGCCAGATGTTACCCACTACCTATGGGTGACACCCATAAGAGAATTTTTTTCTCCTAGGTTGTCTTCAGCCAGCAGCCCCTTGCAACCCCCAGATAGCTCGATGTGCCACCATCTTTGCCATCTGAGCCAACCATTATTCAACCTCACCTATCTGTCAAGATCGTATGTTTGAAGGTGGGCCTTCCAACCCCGAAGGTATGGCTTTCATTATGTAGTTGGGCATTTTTGCTTACTTATTATGGACACTTCTAGGCATGGATTAGTGCAGGGGTTCAGCAAAAAGAATGGGCTTGGTATGTACTATTTCCCCTTGTCCAACTTGGTAGTTAACCTTGCATCCAAGTCCCGTGCGATCTCCTCTATTGGCTACTAGCTTTAGGAGTGGCACTACATTGGAAACATTGATTTTGGTTGCGCAATCCCGCTTCTCGACATCACATACATCACTCACCTCCGCTCATTATAACCCCTTTTCACATATTTCCCATCTGGGTCCACATTCTTCCATTGGGTCCACAAGGAGTTAGCGTCCTCCTCCCCTTTTCCACACATTGATTCGGGCCTAGAACCATGCCCCAGAGGTTGATGCAACTAAAAAGAAAGTAAAAAACATAATTTGGCCACTCTCAATAGGAAATGTACCATAAAATGCAAAATATGGTCAAGACATACAAATTTAACGCGTGGGAAAAAGCCAACATGAGTTGTACCCCTATCATCATGGCGCCATCACCCTAGTTCCTAAGGCCCCTCATATTGGCCCCCTACATCATCAAGCAACCCGTGATTGTCTGAACCTCTAGTGGGCGATGAATTGCCCAACCTTAAGGGGGTATTCAGTGTAATATCATTCACAATTTCACATCATGCTCTCATTCCCTAGAGCATCGAGCAATTAGTAAAAGAAAAATCAATAAAAGGCAAAAGGCATATGAAGAATGGTGGAAAAACAAAGGTTGGGATAACTCATGTACCACGATTTCTCCCTCCCACATCCATACACCAATGTGTGGGCCTCCATCATTATAGCTACCCTTGTACCATGGCATGTGGCTTGGAGCCTTCCACTGCTACCCTACTATGTTCCACTATTATTTCACACAAGGTTGCGGGGAAGCTTCTCCCCCCCTCCCCGATCTCGCTCCCAAAACGCACTCCGTTCGGGAGCTTTTTGGGAGCGCTCAGAAGCGCGCTCCCGAAAACGCTTCCTTAGGGGAGCCTGAAAAAACGCTCCCTGTCTTTTCGGGAGCGTTTCAGGGAGCGCTCGGGAGCGAATGCTCCCTGAGCACTTCCCCCATTAAAAAAAACGCTTCGGGAGCGTTTTTTTAATGCGGGAAGCAGTCGAGGAGCGTTCGCTCCCGAACGCTCCCCGACATGAAAAACGCTCCCTGGCGCGTAGAAAGAAAAAAAAATTGGCATCAATTTTTTTTTTTTGGAAAGGAGGGAGGGGGGTTGGGTAAATAAAAAGCCCACCCCCCTCATTTTGTTTTTATCGTTTTAGTTGAGAGTGAGAGAACAAGAGGAGCAAGAGGAGCAAAGCGATTTGGAGAGTTGGAGAGCGGAAGTGCCAAGGAGAGAGCAAGTCTGTAAGCAAGAGGAGGATTGCAAGAAAGAGGTAGGTCTTCTAATCTAGTTTTTTATTTTCTAGGAATTGTTTTTAAATTGTTGAAAAATGAAAACTGGATTTTTTTTCTCAATGTTGCATTCTAGTGTGTCGAAAAGTGAAAAATTGCATTGTTTTTTTCCTATGTTGCATTTCCCATTCCCATTTGGCAGTCCTTCATTTTTTTTTTGCAGGCTAGAAACTTGAAACATCATGGCTATATGGCTAGGTATTTTCTTCATGTTGGTTCCTTTTTTTGTAATAATGATGTTGGAGAGTAGAAGAAAGAGGCCCATTAGAGAAGACGAAGATGAAGAAGTGGGCTATAGTGGATTTGATGAAAATCCTGAAGAGGAAGAGGAGTATGCTGAGGAGGAAGGGGAGAGTGGAGAACATGAGGCCACAGATACCCCAACTAGACAAGACCAAAGTCAAACACCTTTGTGGAAATATGTTCAGAGGCAGGAAAGAGGGAAAGGTGGTGGAACCACTAAATTTCTTTGCCCCCATTGCAATAAAGAATACACAAGTTCATACACCCATGCCAGAAGGCACCTTTGAGAAAAAATGCCAGGGGATGGAGACAAAAATCTAGGAATCAAAATTTGCGTCAGTGTGCTAGCAACACAGAGAGAGAAATATAGAAAGGAAGAGGAGGCTGCCCTATAGAGATCTAAAAGATCTAGGGGTTTCATTGATCCTTATACACCATCAGGTCCATCACATCATGGACAAAGAAGTCCATCAACTTCCACCCATGGCAGTGGATATGGAGGCACACCTGGACCAAACACCTCCTTAAGGCGTAGAACCATATCCGATTTCCTTGACGAAGGGTGTAGGAATGATGTGGATTCAAAAAATTTCCGGTTTCTATATGCATGTGGGGTGCCATTCAATGTTCTTCGCTCACCTTATTGGCATGATATGGTTTCTGCCATTAATGATGCCCCCAAAGGATACAGGAGCCCTGGGCATGACAAGGCCAGAACCGTGGGACTTGATCATGAAAGAGCTAAAATAAACAATTCTTTGGCTAGAATGACAAATTCTTGGAATGAGCATGGGATGTCCATTGTATCTGATGGATGGACCAATGTAAAAGGAAAGCCATTGATAAGTGTTATGGCTGTGTCTTAGTGGTGCAATATTCCTTTCAGCATATGATTATTCAGACAAATTCAAGACCAACATTAACATTGCAGAACCATTCATTGAAATAATTGACAATACTGGGCCATACAATGTCATCCAAGTCATCACTGATAATGCTGCTAACTGTAAGGCAGTAGGAGCAATTATTGAGGATAAATACCCCAACATATTTTGGTCTGGGTGTTTGGTTCACACAATGAACCTTTTGATGCATGACATCATTAAAAACAAACAACCTCAGCTCAAATGGCTTGGTGATTTGTACAAGAGAGGTAAAAAAAATGATAAAATTTATTACAAATCATAGCAATACCCATGGGCTTTTCCGTACTCACTCCAAATTGGAGTTGTTGAAGATAGCAAAGACTAGATTTGCTAGCTATTACCTCACCTTAAGGCGCCTTTTGAAGGTAAGAGAGTCATTGGCTGCAATGGTATCAAGCCCACACTGGCAGGTATTAAAGGACGGGGCAACGACAATAGTTGACAGGCAAGGTTTTGAACATGTGGAGGAGACCGCCCTTGACCCTTTGTTTTGGGCACGTGTGAGGGAAATTTTGAACTTCACCAAGCCCATTTATCACATGATTCGGTTTGCAGATACAGATAAACCAGTGATTGGGGAGGTTTATGAGCAGATGGATAGCATGTTGGGCGAAATAAAAGATGTTGTTAAGGATAATGATCCCAACTTGTATGCAATGATTCACGATTGTGTGTGTGCACGGTGGAATAAACTCAATGTTCCACTACATGCCTTGGCATATATCCTTATGCCAAAATACTACTCTCCATCTTGGTTGGGCCAACCTGCACCTGGAGGTGGGGTTAGGATCAAACCTCACACAGATCCAGAGGTACAACAGGGATACATTAAGGCATTAGACAAGTTGGTCCCCGAAAGGGAGGAGTGTGCTGCATTGCGCCTTGAATTAGGCAGATACTTCAGTTGCACTGGTAACTTTGGTTCTTTCCATGCAATGGAAGACAGAGACAGATTTGATGCTCTCACATGGTGGGAAGCATATGGCGGCATGGGACTTTTGCCAAAGTTGGCAAAAAAATTTGTCTCACAAGTTGTGAATACTTCTTCTGCAGAGAGGTGTTGGAGCACCTACAGCGTCATACATAATGTGAGAAGAAACAGGTTGAATGAAAACCGAGCTAAAAGCTTGGTTTATGTGCATTACAACTTGAGGTTGTTGAGTCATTACTGTGATCGGGCATATGAGGATCAATCATATAAAGTTTTGGACAACAACCCAGAGGATGATAATTTGGAGGACAGCACTGTACATATGGAAGAATTGGAAGCAGAACTTTTGAGGGATGATGATGAAGCATCAGCAGCACCACCACACACAAGGCCAGTCCCACCATCCAGTAGCAGTGCCAGTGCTCGATGTCCAACTATTGTTCCTGTGCAGATTCAGCCTCCACCTACATCCTCACGTTGCCCTCTGCCTTCTAGTCATGGTCGTGGACGTGGTACTCTTGAGAGTACTAGAAGACCACCATTGCCTCGTGGTTCTCAAAAATTAAACATTTCTCGTGGGCGTGGCAAAATAGATTTGTTGTTTACTAGTCTTTTCTATTTTCTACCTTGGGCAAAATAGATTTGTTTTTTACTAGTCTTTTGGTTCTCACAAATTAGACATTTCTCGTGGGCGTGGCCAATAGATAAAATAGATTTGTTGTTTACTAGTCTTTTCTATTTTCTAGTAGTTTTTATCTTTTATAACTGTTGAACAGTTGAAACTTGACTCTTTCATATTTAATGACAATTTAAGTTTGAAGTTTGAATTTGAAAGGTGAAACTTTGAAGTTGGGATTTATAAGTTTATAAGTCATTATGAATGAATTATGAATATGATGCTTCATGAAAGTTATATGGTGATCAATGAATCAATGATGATAAATGTTATATATTGAAATTTGAAATCAATGAATCAATGATGATAAATGTTATATATTGAATTTTGAAATCAATGAATCAATGATGATAAATAAATTATGATATATATCAATGATGATAAATGTTATATATTGAAATTTGAAATCATTGATGATAAATGTTATATATCAATGATGATAAATGTTATATATTGAATTTTGAAAGCTTGAAATCTTCAGATTGATGATTCGCGAGACTCAAGAGTCAATATGTTGTATGTTTCAAACTTGTGGGCGTGGTTGATGAAGATTATAACTTCTAGATGATTGATGTTATATGATTCAATTTATGTTTTTATGTTTTTTATGTCTAATTCATCATTCTACATGCTTTTGTTGACATATATGCATCAAAATAAAAAAAATAAAAAAAATAAAAATAAAAAATAAAAATAAAAAATATATATATATATATATATATATATTTAAAAAAACGCTCACCGAAACGCTCCAGACCAGGAGCTTTTGAAAATGGCGCTCCCGCTCCCAACCCTGATTTCACATGACACCTGCTATTTCACAGATGTGCCATGGACTTGTCACTCCCTTAGAGGTTGAAACCACCTAATAGGGTCCTTGATTAGCCTCCTTCTTGAACTTGGAGACACCTATACATTCTAAAGTCCATTATTGAAGGGCATGCCACTATGAAGTTCTCACATGGTTCCATGATTTGTAAGCTCAATTGTTCAATTGCACTAATGAATTGTTGTACTGGAAGGTGAGTACATGCATTGGATCTTATACAGGATCGCAGGTGGGTCTTCGTCTTGGGGTTTGGTCTCCCTATACGAGGTCCAAGCCATCCAGAGGGTCATATTGACATTTCTAGGGATTGCGTTGAAATCCATGGGCCTCCACTATAGTAAAGAGCAAATAGCCATGCCAAGGGATCCTTCAGCACCACTCATTGCTCGCTCGTGTTCCATGTATTTGATGATGATGATGCACCTGGACAACCTTTCCCAATTGGCTACACACTTGCACCACACACTTGAAAATTGATCTGGGGCCCAGATGGGGTTGTGTCTCACCATAGGAGAGAAAGGGAGGGCTTGCATCATTGTTCCAGCCCTTGCAGATGGGATACAAGCTTGTTTGATTTAGTTGGAGACCCATGAGGATGATTTTGTGCCCCCACAGCCACTTAGGGGCACCACAGGTCATTTGCTTGGAGGCCAAGAGGCCATCCCCTTCATCACTATTTTTGGAGCCTTTTCATTCATTTTGGGCACATATTGGACTACATTTGGCCTCCCAACAGCCCTCCTAGCTACTTCTCTATCATTTCGACCCCATTGAGAGGCTTATTTTTCATATTATGGAGCTATTTGGTGGGCTTGTCACCAAAAGATTGTTATTTGTACATTTTATTATTAGGGGCATCATTAGGCCTAATTAGGCAAGTCGAATCCCTTGGAGGATCATATATATTGATGAGAAGTTCATTTCATTCCTCATCATCTTTGGATTTGTATCTCTTTGGAAAAAGAACTCGGACCTGCAATTTGATGGATTAATTGGAGATTGATTGATGCATTTTTATGTTTGTATATTTTCTACTTGTCTTGGAGCTTCTTTTTTTGCAATTCTAATGGATGGATATAGTCTTCTTGTCATGTAAGTGCTTTTCTTATGGGAAATTTTTCATGTGATTTGTCTAATGTATGGAACGTTATGCTTGATTAATTTTGTGCCCTAATTGATGATGTGAAATTCATAAACACATGTAATCTTGGCTCGTTGTATACATTTTTCATCTTGGCAAGGAGATCCAACTATTCCTAGGGGTGGGTTAACTCTTTGCACCCTGAAACTCCATTAATTTGCACAACGACGTATAAACCCTTGTTGCCACCTTGTAGTTGCTTCTCTAAGGCATGCAAAGTAGCAATAAGGCTCCTTGAGAGAGCGAAAATCCTTAATCAAACTCACATTGACTCCATTCTCCACAATTGGCAAGGCACTGGTCTACAAGTCCTTGGTGATCACCATATTTTTACCTCCTCCAATTTCACTGCCCTAACCTAGACAACCTACCTTGGGCTTCCAACAAATTCCTTTAGAGCCATCATCTTGCTCACTGAGTTGGCCAGGAAATGCGTCGAGGTGTCCTTCAATTACCCTCTGAATTTGAGATAAATCTTGCAATCGGTTTGTGAAATATACCAAGCCCTAGCTCCAAAATTGTTAGGTTCTTGGTTCTTCTAGGTTAGCGGCCTTTTCATGGATCTATTTTGCCTAAATACTCAAAGGAAGTTCATTTATTTTTTATTCCTTCTTCTCCCTTGCTTGGTTTTGATTTTTGTTTGAAGTTTCACTTGAAACCCTAAGCTTTGCTTGGTCCCTATTAGGCTTCTTTGTGGTCCCATTTCTACATCATTCCTTACTTTACAAAGCCACCTAGAATCCTTCTTCCCTTTAGGAATCTTAGGTCTAGGACATCCCACAAGAAGTATCTCTAATTCCTAGATCTAGGCCTCCTTTGAGCCTTTGTTGGAGAGCCCCACACCTTACTTCTAAAGCAAGCAAACCCTATCATTTGAGTCTCTCTCCTAGGAATGGGCTCTCGAAATCACTACTTATTCTATCATTGATTTCTCACTGTTAGTATCATATCACCTTTGTTTGTAAAGTCAATGACAATACTTATCAAGGCAAGAATCCATGTTCATCAAAATGAGTCACTATTGCATATCATAACCTTAGTTATTACTTATATTAATAAATCTCTGGCTATTAACAAGATGTCAATCTCAATGTTATAATGGCATTGCCAATGTCACAGTCAATAGTCATGTCTTGTCATTGTTTGCACTGTTATACTAGAACAGTTAACAAGTGTTTATTCATCAAAGGTCACTGTTTTATTAGGACAGTCAAGATTAAATGTCAATATACTAAAGCCATATCAGGGTGTCACTGTACTTTCGTTCAGAATTGCAATGAGAGGTTTCTCAACAAGGTGCTAAATCAATCAATGGCTTAGTGCATTTGATTCCTGAAGCTACTAACTGATGCACGATGAGATTACAGCCACTGTCTTATAGTGAAATTCAATGTCAAATATTGACAGAGGGACCAAGAAACAGTTATTGGCTTAGTACATTTATTCTACCAAGATGTTGCAATGATGTCACTTGTTGTATATATGTCAAGTCACTGTAAACCATAACACAGAAAGCCCTAAACAGACTTAACACGAACCCTAAAAACAGACCTCAAGAAAATTATGGAACAGATCTAAGATTTTAGCCCTAACAGACCTAGGACAAAGACTTAAAGAGACCCAAGACTTCGCTTCATATGAGCAGGTGTTTTGTACCTAAAACATCCTCAAATAAACCAGATCTGAGACCTAGAATCCGTACACAAGTTGATCCAAAATGATACTCAAAATTATGAATAGAAACAACCCACAACAGTTGCCATTTGCTTTCCTTTCAAGGTGACCTGTGCACAAAGAAACAGACCTTAAACCTAACTCGCTCTCCTGGATTAGACCTCTAACTAGCCTTCGCTAGTCCTAACCCAACAAAGGAATCAAACCAAACACTGTCAAAACAGTCCCTAGTGGAGAGCCGAGGGTCTGCACAAGAATGCCCAACAAATCCACAAGAGAAACTCCAGAGGCCTATGCCAAAAGAGATGCAAATGAGATCCCAGCAATTCCAAACATACCAAGCCTTTTTCTACAGTTCTGAGGATCATAACTTTTAGAAGCGAAGTGGCCCTAGCCACAGGGTCTGCTCACAAAAGAGTGCCCAACCAATACAAAATAAAATATAATCAAATCAACAAGAAGACTGAGTAGAAGAAGAAAAGTCAGAGTCCAAACTATCATGAAATATCAAATCAAACTAACTTCGCTGCCCTAGCCTCAGAGAGGTTCGAACCTCAGACTTGCCTCAAATGTCCTTAAACAGGTCGAAGATTTCAGACTTAAGACATAAGATTATGTTGTGAAGCTTTTGTGTCATTTGAAGGAGTGAGGTCTTCCTTTTATAGAATTTTGGAGGGGCTTCATAAGGTATATGTTGGAGAGGCTTACTTCTTTTAATTGTTTATTATTTACACAATCATAGTTTATTAATTATATTAACCCCTAGTTAGAAGTATCGCTGCCCTTTTGGTGTAATGTTTTAGGCTTTTCAATAGGATGTGGAGGCCTTTATGGGTACATGTCATTTGTAATGTGCCTCCTAAGATGTTCCCTTCACAAAATATGATAAAGAACCCTCATGTGAAATTTAGTATGCCCATAGCCAATGAAAATATGCCAAGTCACACCCCTTGTGGTTTTATCCCAAAAACTAGGGTCACCAACTTCAAATATGAATATCTCCCAAACCAGGAGGAACCACGTGGCATGCCACATACCACTGGAAACATCTTTTCGAGGAGAATCCAATGACATGGAACTCCAACCTAAAACTCAATGATTTGACCCTTCAAAAACCCTCGACAAAGTCGGGTACAGCCTCAGTCCAAGAAAACCAAACCCTAGGACTTGGGCTTTCAACCATCCAATAGTGGTTGCAACTTGATGTAATCTGACAATTACTAAGAAGCATTCATTAACCATTTGACATTAATGATTGGTATTTTTAGTCAAAGTCAAACCTAGTCAACTTTAGGGGTTGACATCAATGACAACACCATCCAACAGCTATATATACAAGAAACTTTGCATATTTGTGTATAATGGTTGGATTCATATGGGATGCACTTGAATATTTATGTATTTTTTGGTTGATTGATTTTTTCGTTCAGTTTTTTTTTCAATTCTCGGTTTTGGGTTCAACCGATTCGACGATCAGTCCAGTTCTAGTAACATTGGTTCATTGTCTATTGTTCATTTTTTAGTTTTAAATTTAAGTCTAGACTCTAGATATTAATGACCTCGGACCGAATCTTTGACTCGTCAATTTTTACCATTTTTGAGTTTGAGTAATTCAAATTAATATTATAGCCTTCAAACTTTAGTATTTAATATTTTGTTTAATACTAATCAGATTCTAGAATAATGAATGATGAATTTAAATTGATGTCGATTTAGAATGATGATTGATGAATTTAAATCAATGTATACAATATTTTACTATTTCTATTTCATTGAATCATTTATGATGTATGAATTAATGTATTTCATTATTGAATTTGAATTTGAATAGTGTATATATATATATATATATATATATATATATATATATATATATATAAGGGGAGTGGGGGGGACATTGTTCTGTGTATATATATATATATATATATATATGTCCCCCCCACTCCCCTTATATATATATACACAACAATGTCCCCCCTCCCGCCCCCTTGTTCCCTACTTCTCCCTGAATTTCCCTAAATTTTCGCTGTGCTCCCACACATCCCACCTGTGTGTCTCCCTGTTTCCATGTCCCCTGTCTTAGAAACTATTGTTGTTTTTTGTGTTTTCGTACAGATTTTCCAGTCGACAGTTACAGGACAGCAAGTAATTCAACAAAGGAACCCTTTAATCTAAGTGGTGCATTTTTTCATAGAAATTCCAAATACGTTGAAGTTAAAATCATTTCAAACAAATTCAAATCTTAGTTTGAAAATTTTCAAGTCAAACTCGAACTGGATCTTCCACCTCGAACCTTAGACGAATGAAAACGGCCAAAAAATCATGGGTTTGCTGAAATTTAACATTAGGATTTGGCAGGAAGAAAAAATAAAATTAAATAAAAAATAAAACCTAGTTGCTCCTAGTTTCCTCTGCGTAGGCTCTATTTGATGCTAATGTGATTACCTCCCTCCAATCTACGGAGTCTCTGCTTAGTCTATATTCCTGTCTCCAAGTGTGAATTGATGGTTAGATCATAAGATGCAACTTTGGTTAGATCACACCAGGCACCCAGCAACCACTCCAAATCAACGTGTTTTATTTATCAACCATGCTTCTTAGTCCTTACTTTTCTTCCATGTTTTCTTTTTATCCTCATTGCTTGACCCTCGGCCAAAACCAATGAAAACAAATGGAGTGACAAACTCAAATTTATATGTTTTTACTTTGTCCTTTAGGCTTCACTGACACCAATAAAATAAATATGGTGAGTGACAACCTCAAATTGTGAAGAGAGTATTTTATAGAGGAAGTGAATTTTTTAAATGGAGTTAGCAACAAACTCAAACTGTTTATTTATTTTTTTAAGGTGAAGTTGAATTTTAATGTGTCTGTTTTTTCTAAATATTTTGAAAACCTAAGTGGTTTTAGAAATTTACCAAAACCATTTATAAAATTTCTCCAAATCACAATTAAATAGAAAAATAAATTTTCATAAATTGTAGTGTGCTGAATTTAATGTCAAATTTATTGTCTAAATTTTCGCTGTCCAATTTTGTCGAACTTTAACGTCATCGAACTTGAACCAGGTGACTTGGCTTCTAACCAAAGATCGAAACTAAAAACTTATTAACTCATTGGTTTGTATATCAAATCTACACTCAATTGAACTATTTACATACTAGATATCTTAATTATTGAGTGATTTATCTCGCTAGTTTATATTCGCATAACAACAAATAATTAACTCCTCTACTTCACCGAAGACCCCATAGAAGGCATTAATCATTATTTGATGAGGTGAATTCATCTTAATGAAATCCTCCCATAGCCTTTTAAGAGGAAGTTGGGCTTCAAGAGCGGGGACTTGCGTTGAGAATTTGGTAGGGCATAGTTTAATTCAATTCTCTACTTGATAATTACTTGTGAACTTATTTCTCTTACTTAGATCTTCTATTTATTAGCTTATTATGTCTTTCATCAAGTCAATTATCAAAACACAAGAGACGCAAGTTTTAGGCTCTTCAAGCCATGGCCAAAGCCTCTACCTCTTGGAGAGGAAAACCCACAAGAAATTTTTCTTATAGACTTCCAGTTGACAAGTACCATGACCATGACACAAACCCTTGACTCTTGTATGCCTCCAAGACCTTGTCACTGCTCCACTAGGCTTCTTGTACTGATCTCCTTTTGTGCACTGCTTTGCACCAGGACTAGGAAAGCTCGGTTCCTAGTTAGACTATTTTCAACCTCCTTATTATCGATCTATCCTTCTGCACTTTAGAGACTTCTTCCTTGCTGTAGTATATACTTCAGAGATATAGAAGTGTCACCGATTCTTCCTTTGATGAGGTAGCCCTCGGTCTACCTTATCTTCAGCCCTAGATTCCAGTCCCTTCTTCGCTCTTTCTTCTTGCAGTCCTTGTGATGGATCCAACCTCACTGTAATGTCCTCCTTGAGAATGTGACAACTCTTTTCTTCACAGTAGTATCATCCTTCTTCGCATCGTATTCCAAATCTGAACCTCGCACTGTAATCTCAAAGTATTACCAAACTGTGTTATCCTTCACTGTAATTCCGCACTATGATTTGCATATGCTGTTGCAGAGATATCCAAGATGTATTACACCTGAGACAAGGATATGATGTCCTTCCTTTACTTCGCTGTTTAACCTTGTCTTCTCGCTTTATTATACTGCAGACTTATCCCTTTTCTAACTTCAGACTTGTCCGAATTCTGTTACTATATCCGAGCTGTACTTCACTGTTTTCTGCGCAGTCCACTGGGGTATATATACTTGTTGCCCCTGTAATTAGCCAACCTGTCAGTGAACAATTGTGACTTATTTGAGCCGAACTTTTAGGGGTTATTTTCCAGCATCTTCAAGCCGACTTTACAAGGAGTATTTCCATCATGTTCGAGCTACCTTCAAGGAGTATTTTGACCAGGTCTTGGAGCATACAAATTGTCTTTACAAGTGTAACAACACTTCATATACATGACTCTAAATAACAAGATGACAAATCCTTAAAAGACATCAAGAAGAAGTCTTTGACCTATAATAAAAATTCCTTGCTCAAGAAACCCATGAGGCAAGCATTACAATAAAAAACATTTTTTATGTCTTCTTCATTACATAATTCATACTTACATAGTCATTATGAAGACCGAACCTAGTTACACTTTCCAACAACTTGGGCCAAGGTAACAGTGAGCCCCTGTTCTATGTTTGTCAATCTTAGCAAGTTGCAAGGACCTTGGCAACCCTGCTAGTTTGATCAGTAGCAGGCACAAATAGCAAAATAAGAAATGCCTATAGCGCCTCCTACAAGTAACAAATTTAGACTGAAAACAATGCAGGAAAGGGAAAAAGAAAATGGAAGTATAAGGGCTTAATCTGTGGAGGAAATAAGAGAATAGTTAGGAAGAATAGGAATACAATGAAGAAAGGGAACTACAGGGAATGAGTTGCCTTAGGAAAAGCTGGTCCAGAAGATTGCGCACAGTAAAGAAAACAAGACCCAACTAAATCTAGGTGAAAACAGTAACACATTAATGTACTTTGAAGACAAGTTCCATGCACCCATGCCACTTTTGTCAGTCAACAAGAAGTTCCAAAAACCATTAGAAATATCAGTAAAACCATATGATAGAATTACACATAAGTTGTGAAAAATACCAATTTTAATCTCGCTGTAACAAATCCAGTAGCTGCAATATCATCATGGGTGCCTTCATTGTTAGATGTTGACCAACTATTTTCAGGCATACAGTTAGGCCCCTCTAAATGTCGTCGCTTTTTTCTTATGTTGTTTTCATATGCACTATCTTCGTCATCTATTTGTAGAGGTGAAGTGGAATTCATGTTTCTCTGGCCGTTCGCACAGTTTGAAAGCATTGTCCTCTTTTGGTTGAGCTCATGAAAGGAACTACTTTGGGCAGAACCTGACTGTCTCCTGAGGGATGTGTCAGCTGACTTAGAATGCTCAATGCCATACAATGATGTTAGTTTGGCCTGCATCAAATGCTTGGGGACTTTTGAAGAATTTTCAGATCGGTGACTGTCCATTCTTTTTGATTGCTGCAAAAGGCTTCTTTGTGGCATGTTGGAACCCTGTGTCATGACCAGATTGAGATCTATAAGGGGAAGATGACACTGCAGATAAAGATAAATTGGATCACAGAAACATACATGGACAAGCAATTTTATTATCAAATTATACATTTTATAACAATGAAATACTGTGGAAACAAAATATATAGTGTATGATAATATTGTCCAGCTAATTTCCCTTGCTAACCAGAAATGCTTAACTTGCATCAAGTCATGCTTAATATATTCAGAAGTCTGTAAAGATTGTTGCAGGCATGGAAGCAAAGTGACCCATTTATACCAGATCATTATTGTTAGGTGTAGAATTTTTGTCAATCAGAGGTTTGTAAAACCTCGATTGCTTGATCATTTCTACATCAACTTTTCCTCTCTTAAAGAAAATGTTATCTTCCTTGCACCTTGCTTGTTCAAAAGCGCAACTGCATTTTCAAAGGTTAAACAGTCAGTTAGGCATTCGTGTAGTATACTGAAAAAGAGAGAAGTAAAACTAAAAAGATTACAAGCATCTTTCAAACTGCATAGGCTGTTCATTCCAATCAAATTTGAATAATACTAAATATTGCTGGACAGTGAACTTCTATATGGGATAGTATGGGCCCAAAGTAAAGAACACTGTAAGAGAAAACCAAGTCCTATGTTACCAGAAACAAGAAATGGGCAATGGAACCAGTGATTTCACATACAAGAAGTGATTGCACTATATAAAAAAATAACATAGACAAAATCCATATACCCCTGTCCTCCTTGCCACTACTACGACATAGCAAAGCTTTGCTACACCCCATTCAAACCCCCTTCTAGAAAATATCAAAAATCTACATACAAAATGCATGTGTTAAAGCTAATGCTAAACCTAAACATTAATTTCTTCATGGCAACACAACGAGTCAATGTTAATTTTTGGTAACATCGGATGTGTTCTAAGTCTCGAATTTTGGAGGGAGGCTTAGACACACGTATTCCAAAATACCCTGAAATCGTTTTGGAAAATTCCACCTAAATGAGGTTTTATTAAAATAATTAATTATTTTTAATGGAAGACCAAGTCTAAACTTAGGGAATTAAAATAATTAAAGTGTATTAATAGAACTAGGTGTGAATCTTCTAGAAAAAGACGAAGATCGAGTCAATATGATCTAAGCCATTGATTAGATCTAATATGGGTCGTTGATTTCTCAACGAGAAGATTATAAGGACTTTGATGGGCATTCGGAAAACACATTGAGCGAGATCTAGAGATCGATTTCTCAAGTGAGCAGCGCAGAGTAGCCGAAGAGATCATCGAGGAGATTCTTGCAGTGAGGGGCAGAGATAAATTTCCAATTGGAGATTTTCTTGATCCAGAGAGTCCAAGGAGAGAGGGCAGAGTGTAGTCCGGAGAGGCAGCACAGTGCCACGCAAAGGTAACGCAGAGCTACGTTGTGGTAACGCAGGGCTTCAAAGTGAGTATGTATTTCTGTTGGGGAATAGTCGAGATCCATTGTCGGAGCCGGGGTGTGAAACTGAGAGGCCAGAGGGCTGAAGTTTCCAGCTAGCAATGACGCGGTAACTATGTAGGAGTGACGCAGTACTGCACAGAGACAACGCAGAGGCTCATCTCCAATGCAAATCAGTGCTGGGTTTTCCAATGACAAGGTGAGATCATCTCACTATCTTTTTGTCCAATTAGATCTCTTATAGGATTGCCAATTTGGGCATTCGAAGAATTGTACTTAGAAATTATTGCTTAATAATACAAACTCTCAGTTGTTGCACCGATTTTCCCGCATTGGGTTTTTCCGGGGACATTAGTCCAAAAATAGCGGTGTCAATTGTGTGTGTTTATTTCTTCTTGCCCAGTTCTTGTTTCCGCATATAATTTAATTAGTATAGGTTGCAGTGTGATGTATTCAGTTTTTTCCGTAGAGAAACTGCAAATATATTGTTAGTGAAGATTAACGATTAGGTGAATATTTTCCAGTTGTTGCAATAGGATTCCAGTTTTAGGAATTTTCACATGGTATCAGAGCGCAGGTAAAGCAAGAGAGCAGAGAGCCATCGTTGAGCAGAAGAGGGATATCAAAGAGTTGCGTAGGAAGCAGATCCAATCCCCAGAAGGATTGAGCAGTCCAGGCCAGGAGGGCAAGATTCTCGAGGAAATATCTCTCTGAGTGAATCAACAGGGAGGTAAGATTTCTAGTTCATGATTTGACAATGGTAGAGGGAGCAGTGCAGCAGCAGATTCAGCACAGAGCAGTCTTCAGGTGGGATGTTGTTTTTTGTTGCAGCAGTTGCTGGTGCAGAAAGCGTCAGAAGAAGGAAGAAGAAGCATACTCAAGGAATTCTGACCTCAGAGAATTTTTTTCCCAAGAAATTTTGGTTTCTCATGCAAAAGCAGCAGAGATCGAGATTTATTTTTCTCACTCCAACAAGGAATGCGTAGAGCCAGCTGCGCAGAGGGTTAGAGGCAACATTCGACATTTGATTGGGTGAGATGGCAACAACCGTGTTGCGAGACCGGGGGTGGTTGAAGGTGCCTCCAACTAAGCATCTGAAAGACAGGATCTCTTCTTTTTACGGATGAGCATGATTTCAAGACCTTCATCGACGAGTGTGGTAGTTGTTCCCGTCGTCTGGATCCATTGAAGGCCTACGAAAGATATGGCTAAAGGCCCCAAAGGTTGATCCTCGACGGAGTGAGAGATCATATTGTCTCACATATTTCTAGCAAAGGGACAACCAAGGAGATTTGGGACATGTCATAACTGTCATCACCAGGACTTCAGAAGCGACGAGAAGATGTACTTGGACAAGAAGATGTGATCTACGAGGATGCAAAAGGAAGCATGGAAATCGCGGATTCCTATCGAAGCTTCATGATGTTCGAGATCAACTAGTGGTTGTAGGGTCAGAACCTCAGGCCACAAAGATGGTTAGATTGGCCTTAAATTCCATTTATGAAGAGTGGAAAGTCTTTGTCCAAAGTATCCTAGGAAGAGAGAATTTTTCAGATTGGGAAAGGATGTGGGCAGCTCTTCAGCAAGAAGAGAAGAGGAGAGACTTAGTCAAGTGAAAGCTTGATGACAACAGCAGCAGTGTGATGAAGCCCAAGGAGGAGGAGGAGAATGAAACCCTTGCATCAAAGGGGTAGCAAGAGCGGCAGAGGACGAAAAAGGACATCTCAAAGATCAATTGTTTCTGTTGTGGTGAATTTGGTCACTACGCTATGCAATGTCCTCTCAAGAAGAAGGACAAGGATGAGAAACATTATCCGCAGGCTGCAACCATGAGGATCGAGGAGGAAGAGTTTGCGATGATTGCCCACATATCTCCAGGGGAGAATTGGGGTGATCTCAAACTGTAGTTCAAAAGAGCTGCAGTTGGGCAGGATCCTAGAAGAGTCCACCTCTTGGATCAATACCTTGCTACGGGAGCCCATATCAGAAGTATCTGGATGGACCAGTGTCAATTGGTGCAAAGGGGTGTCAGAGTGACGTGATGCGATGACTAGAGAGCGCGAGAGCAACGCGGAAGCGAGTTAGCGACAATGCAAGTGGCACGGAAGCGATCAGCCGGCAGCCTTGAGCTCCAAGAGAGCGGCGCAAAGACTAGCGACGATCAGATCTTCAATATCAGATGCATCACATTGAACACTTAGTTCAATATTTGGATATTTCTAGCTGCTGACAACGGCGAAGTTTGTTAATTTTGAGCAACTAGGTCCAAACTCCATGTTGCTCTACTCATATGACGATGGTCATATTTTTGTTGGATTCCTCTTTCGGAGAGGTGCAAGATTGATCTAATGATCATCTTGATCGGATGGGCAGAACATTTATTTTGAATTTATTTTCCACGTGTGCAAGGTCGGCCAGATTTTTAATGTAGGCTCATATGCCTAATAGATGTGTCACACACCCTCATTGATGGATATAAATTGGAGAGACTTGGAGGTCATTTCATCAACTCATCACACATTCTCGCATTGTGATCTGATTGGTTCGATAGCCTTTGGAGGCCTTTTTCCCCTCACATGTGTGGAGTGAAGCTGATGTTTCTGCGGATCTGTCTAGGGCTTTTTGCTGCAGCGTTGACCATGGTCAACCCTTGGTCGTTTGACCTCCAACTTCTGCCAAAAATCCGATTTTAGGAGGCCGTACAGCTGGGCACTAAAATCGAGGAATTCCGGGCTGTTTGACCAAAGCCCTAATTTGATGCGTTGACTTTTCTGCTGCTGCCTGCATTGACTTTTCTACACTATCTTTGGGTTGACTAGTGTTGACTTGTGATGAGCTGCCTTTGGGGACTGTGGGTGTGACGGATGGAAGAAGATTGATCGAAAAGACTTTAATTTGGACCAAACATTTTGTTGGTAATAAGTAACGCAACAATATCTCATATCTTTGTTGGACAAAAGGAATTGTAAATATGATCTATATTTGGCTTGTCTTTTGTTGATCTGTTATTGTGTTCTATCAGCGTTTTACTTTCATGTTTATGTTGATTTCTATTTTGTATCAGGCCTAAGAAAGATTGAAGTAAAATTGCATCAAGCATAGAACAACATGGTTATCTAAATTTAACATGGAATCAGAGATGAGGTGAAGAAAAAGTCCAAGAATCCAAGTTTGGTGTTAGAAGCAATCTGCGAAGGAGTGTTAAATTTGGACAACTAGGTCCAAACTCCATGTTGTGATGCTCGGATTAAGAGGCTAATATTTTTGTTGGATTCCTCTTTCGGAGAGGTGTAAAATCCATATAAAATATATCTTAATCCGATGAGCAGAACATTTATTTTGAATTTATTATTTATAATAAATTATATGTGCAAGTCGGCCTTAAGGTTTCACACCCCCAGCAGATGTGTCACACACCCCAATGATGGATATAAATACAGGCAAAGTTGGAGAGCATTTCACAACAACTCAACACACATCTTCTTCTCTCATCTAATTTAGTACGAGCTCATTGGAGGACAAGTTCAGCCCACACGTGTGGAGAAGAAGGACGAAATCTGTACGGCTGAAGGGAAGGACGAATTTCTGCAGCTAGGGTTTTGCTGGAAGTTTGACCAGCGTTGACTTTGGTCAATGCATGGTCCAAAAGGGCTGAAACTTGTTGGAGAGTTCGATTTTGAGAGGCCGTACACATTGGCATAGAAATCGAGGTCAAAGGGTTGACCAAACTGTTGCTGCGTTGACTTTTAGCTTGCTGCCCTGCATTGACTTTTCTAGACAGCGTTGACTTTTCTGGAGTTGACTTTGGTTGACTCGGTAGCTGATTGGAGGATTGTTGTGACACATTCTGGGTTGGCTGATCAAGGAGACTTTGCTGGTTGAAGCATCCTGTTGACCGCCGTAACGCACCATCACATTTTTCTGTTTCTGGTTTGTCTTCTATAAGATCCACTTATATGTTCTATCGGCATTTTACTTAACTACTTGTGTGATTGCTGTAAGAAAAGTAAAGTTGCTTCAAGCATAGAACATCTACAAAAATTTACACTCCTCAACCTACAAGTGTTTCAAGGCTAATGATAAATTGACTGATAAGTCTGATTATCATGCATGGAAGATGTTCTTGGATTTGGTAATAGAAGATCAAGACGTCATGGACTATGTGCAGGGGAAGATTCAAGAGCCTCCATCAAATGCAGCTGCTGCCACGAAGACGAAGTATAGAAAAGGGGAAATCAAAGCAAAGATGATTATTCGAGATTCTATTCATAAGCACTTGGTTGCTTATATTTCTGAGCTGAAGACATATGAGGAGATGTATGATAAGCTGGTGAGCATGTTCAGGGCTAGCAATGCTAATCAAATCCTCTTCTTCAAGAATCAATTGAAGAATATCAAGAAGGGTAAGGGTGAATCTATTCAATCCTATTTTATGAGGCTCTCTGAAATCAGGAATAACCCCCTAACTATTGGGGGAGCAATATCTGATCGAGAGATGGTTATTATTGCACTTGGAGGTCTCCCCCGTGATTGGCATGTATTCAATACCACTATTCTCAATAATAATGTGATTCCTGATTTTGATGAAATATTGACGAGATGCACTCAAGAGGAAACAAGAATAATGGAGTATGCCTCTAATGGTAATGGAAGTGACCCTACTGCCTTCGCCGCTCATGCAAAGAAGAAGAACCATGGTGGCCTGAGAAATCAAAACCATGGTAGAGTGGGGCCCAAAGGAAGGAAGCAAAGATGTTAAACTTGTAACAAGACTGGTCACTATGCAAGAGAGTGCCCTAATAGAAGGGACTCTCCCAGGGATGATGACAACAACAACTCGAGAAGGAATGGCAGGAACAACAGGTTCCAAGGAAAAAGGAAGGCTCCCTTTGATCGTAATGGAAATGGGCAACCTTTCCAAGAGGTCAAGAAATTCCGAATGCGATGAGTCTAATGTTGTTGATAATAAGAGAAATATGTGCGGTTGATTGATAGTGGTGCTTCAAGGCACATCACTGGTTATAAAGAAGCCCTTTCTGGTTTGGTTGAGAAGGAGACTAATCTGGAAATTATCCTTGGAGATAATGCCACCTATCCCGTGAAAGGGACAGGGATTGTGACCCTCCATCTATCTCAAGTTCAAGTCCTCCGATTACAAGATGTGTTGTATGCAGTGTTTTAAAAACCGGTCGTCCAGGCTCGGAACCAGCCGAGTCGACCAAACCAAAGGGATGGTCGGTCCGACTCGGCGGTTAAACCGGTCAGGCGACCGATTTGTGACCGAGTCGGCCAAGCCGTACATTGACTCGGCCGGCTCGATCACAAACTGGTCGGCTCGGCCGAGCCCGAGTTAGCTCGGCCGATCAGCGCCAACCGGTCGCGAGCCCCAAAAAAATCCCTAAAAAGAGACTTTAAAATCGATTTTTTTCTGCTGTTAGGTTTTGTTTACCTTATCTAACCCCTCCCCATCCTATTTAACATACCCAACCCCTCTCAATACCTCACATCTATCAAATTGAATTTGCTTGAGCATTTGTGAGGATTTTGTGAAGAGTTGTGGAGTTGGTTTTGGAACAGCTTTGAGGAATCTTTTGGGCAAGCTTTGGAGCAGCATTGAGAAGTTGGTTTGTTGGAGCTGCATTGAGGAGGCTAGAGGCTAGAGGTATTTATTTTTTCTCTTCTAAAATATGTGTTTGCTTGTTTTATTTATTTTGCAAATCTGAAAAATGGTAAACATAGTTTTTAGTGAAAGAAATGAACATAGAATGAATAGTCTTTTTTTGTTTTCATTTTCAGATTTAAACCTTTTCTTTCCAAGTCAAAAACTCAGTCCAAAATGGCCCCTAGAGCGAAAGATGCTGCTTGGGCATATGCTGAAATGGTTGATGATCAAATGTATTGCAAATTTTGTAAGAAAAAAATTAAAGGGGGTGGAGGGGGCATTCATAGACTGAAACTACATTTGGCTGGTCTTAGAGGCCAAATTACTCCATGTGAAACACAAAACATTGGGGAAATTAGGAAGGAGTTGAAAGAACAATTTCAGAAGTTTGAGGAAGACAAAATTAGGCAAAAAGAAATACAGGCTGAAATTGGGAGGAAGAGAAATCTACAACATATGATGGCTGCCAACCCAAGTTTTGATTATGAGGGTTCTTCATCTATCCCTTGCACTGATGCATCAAACCCCTTTCGCTATGTTCCTCCCTCTATGGAGTCTATTTCTGAAAAGGGTAAGGGTGCAATGAGAAATAGGGGTACTATCAAAAGTTTTTTCGTGCCCTCTTCTCCCTCTGATAGTGCAACTGCACATGGTCCTAGTCCTCCAACTGTGCAGCCCACTTTAGATGCTCATTGGAGAAAAGAATTGAGAGATGTTGCTTGTGATTACATTGCTAGATGGTGGTATGATTCTGATATTCCCTTCAATGCTACTCATTCACCATATTATGAACCTATTTTTGATGCCATATATGCTGCTGGAAAGGGCTTCAAAGGCCCTACTATGCATGAGTTAAGAGGATCTCTTTTGCAAAAAGAGATTATGAACATTGATGATTATTTGAAAAAGTTCAAAAACTCATGGGCACATACAAGATGTACCATCATGTCAAATGGATGGACTGATCAGAGGAACCGTACCATCATAAACTTTCTTGTCTTTTGCCCACGGGGAACCATGTTTCTAAAATCAGTTGATGCATCTGATAGGGTGAAAGATGCACATTTGTTGTTTCATCTTTTGGATGAGGTTGTTGAAGAGGTGGGGGTGGCAAATGTTGTTCAAATCATCACAGACAATGCCTCTAACTATGTTCTTGCTGGTAAATTGTTAGAGGAAAAACACCCAACCATCTTTTGGACCCCATGTGCTACACATTGCATAGACCTCATGCTTGAGGATATTGGCAAAATAGACTGGATCAAGAACACTATAGAGCATGCCAAATGCATCACAAAATATATTTACAATCACTCATGGATTCTGAATCTGATGAGGAAAAACACAGGGGGCAAGGAAATTATTAGGCTTGCCATCACTAGATTTGCAACACATTTTTTGACATTGCAATCTATGCTTGCCCAACATAGAAACTTGCAAAAGTTGTTTTCTAGTGATGAATGGAATGAATGTCAATGGGCTCGCAAACAGGATGGCAAAGATGTGAAAAGGAAAGTCAATGAAGAAATATTTTGGAAAAAGGCAACAGAGATTGTGAAACTTGCTGAGCCACTGGTTAAGGTGTTGCGCTTGGTGGATGGGGAAAGATTGGCTATGGGCTTCATTTATGAGGCTATGGATCAAGCAAAGGAGCAAATAAGGGCAACATACAAGGACAGAGCGGGTAAGTATGGGCCCATTTGGGCAATCATTGATCAGAGATGGAACAATCAACTCCATCGCCCTATACATGCAACTGGGTATTTTCTGAACCCAAGGTATCATTATAAAGCTCAGGAAGCAAGAGCTTTGAATGGGGAGGTTAGAGATGGATTGATTGACTGCATTGATCGCATGATCCCCACAGAGAGTGAGCAGTTAAAGATACACAATCAGATCACTGGTGTTCAGCCAAGCCACAGGTACCTTTAGCAAGAACCTTGCAAGGATTGCAAGGGAATCGGATGAGCCAGGTAAACAAAGAATTTCAATTTTCAAATTCATATTTTATTATTTTGTATAATTGTTTATAATTTCAATTTCAAAGTTGGATATAAATTGTTGAGCTAACTGAAACTCATTTTTTGCAGCACAATGGTGGGAGGCATTTGGTAGCCATTGTCCTAAATTGCAGAGGTTTGCAATCCGCATTTTGAGTCAAACTTGCAGTGCTTCTGGGTGTGAGCGCAATTGGTCTGTCTTTGAGAGGATTCACACAAAGAAGAGAAACCGTTTGGAGCAAAAATGGTTAAATGATCTAGTGTATGTCCAGTACAACCTCTGACTAAGACGCAACCAATTGCTGAACAAAAGACCTGATTCAGATCCCATTGTGTTGGAGGATATTGATCCAACATCAGATTGGGTAGTGGAGACTTGTCCACCAGAGTTTGACTCTGATGAGGATATTGGTGTGGGGAATGACTTCGATACACAGTTAGAGGCTATGCTCAATGCAGATCCACTAATAGCAGACCTAGTCCCAAGCCCTCCAGTTGCAGGCACAAGGACTTCCTCTAGTCAACGACGACGGAGGTGCATAACTCGTCTATCTCAAGATGGTAAGGGCAAGGGTATAGTTCCAATTGAGGATGTTGATTCAGAGGAGGAGTGAGCGATTTCCCCCTCTGATTCAGACTCAGAGTTTGAGGAAGAGCCAGAGGACATTGGCTTGTCAGATGTCTAGCAGGCTGCAGTAGTGATTATTCATGTTTTGTTGTGGAGGCCATTTAGAACCTCCTTGTTTATGTTTTTTGTTCTGATCTCTATCTCATTCTCATCATCATGTATTGGACAGTGCACTGGGTGCAATTTTGATATAATGGATATATTCATGAGTCTACTTTGATCATATGTTGTCTTTTGTCTATATTGCAATGCTTTGTGTTTGGAAACATGAATAAAAATCCTTTAAATGGTGTTTTTTATAAAAATTAATACGAACATATTTTTACAAAGACAATAGTCATTGGAACCAAACCAAATTTTGTCGACATCGAGTCGTGTTGGAGTCGAAGTTCACCCTGGCCGTATTTAAACCCAAGTCGGAGCTGAAATTATTATGGTCGCCACGTCGCTTCACATACCGTTCGCTCTCTATGATGTGTATTCCCGCTCAAGAAAATTTCAAACAAATTCATTTATTGCTCTCTTTAAAGAATTCTTCGTATCTAACTTCTTCCTTTGTCACCACTTGAGAAATCCAACTTCGTACTCTGCCTCTGTTGTTTTGATGCATTTTAAGTAAAATGCCCCACTATGTCCTTGTAGTCTTTGTTGAGATTTAATTCATTGAGATTAAATCGTTAATCAATGCCAGATTATCTCTACACTCTGATCTCTCGTTCTTTCAGAAGATTTACACTGCTTAATTAATATCCTTTAATTATTCTACTTTCCTGTTGACTTAGGTCCCATTAAAATAATTAATTAGTTTGCTAAAACAAATTTAGAATGAATTTCTCCAAAACTTTTCCGGGTTCTATGTACTATGTGCTCAAACCTCCTCGCAAATTTTAGAGACTTAGAGCACATTCAAATGCTACTAGAACAACATCAAGGTCATACTAGGATCATTTATATCATACAACTCGCAAAATGGGAGACCATGACACACATACTGCTGGTGTGATCCGATCTATTACAGAAAGAGATTGGCACTTCGTTTCCTAGAACTGACAATTTTAGCAGCAACAGGGCTTACACAACGAGCAAGGAACGTCATTAACTTCTCGGGTACCCCTCAAAATTTCACCACCAACCACCAGCCGAAAGCTAGTCTTTCACTCGTCAGTTTAAGTCATGGAGAGCACTATCACAAACTCCGAAGCCTATTATAGTTGATATGGGTGTTGACCACACTTTGCCAAGAATCCAAGAAAACAAGGTACAAAGAAGTGAAATAACTTTACAAGTTCAAAGTCATCAACAGAAAGCGTAATTATGTCATTGTAAACCAAATTTTCTATAAGTTATATTGTAAACATGCTAGTATGACCATTTAATTATGTAAATAATTTGCTAAAAAGTCTTTTCGATTTTGGTAAAGGATTTCATCCCTAAGAAGTTTTTTAACTCACCGAATTATATGTATTTTAAAACATGGATAATCTACAAGAGTTTTTCTTTCTAGCTTAAAACCCCAAAGTTAGGCAGAATCTGTTGACAAGGTCTTAGGTGAGTCCTAGTGTTATATTGAGTCTATTGTGAAAGTGTGTTTGGGAATATTTTAGTACCTTTTTCTAAATTAGTTTGTCATGTCAACACTTCTGGTTTCATACTAGATCATATTGTGTCGTTAAATGGGTAAATTATTGAGGGTCAAGAGTTCAATGCATTTCCTTTTCAATGGTTGAATTTGTAATTATTTGATGAAAAATATTTTTTAATGTTAATTACCTGTGCTAGACACTCATGGCTAAAATATTTAGTGGGTGAAAAAATGATTAAATCTCTACCAGTCTCAATTAATTAATTTTTTCCGACTAAATAAAACAAAAATCTTAACAAAAAATTAATTAATTAATTTTTGGCCAAAAAATAATTATGTATAAATTAATTTATTTCCAACTAAAAAATAATCAAAATTCATGGTCAAAGAGAAGTCAATTTTTTAGGCCCTCCACCAAGGGAAAAATGAACATTTCAACAGTAACTTGTCTCCTGGACCTTGGTGGAGTGGTCAATTGGGTTTATAGCTAATCCAGAAATATTAATTTTTGATTAATTAAAAGTGGGTTTTAAGAAAATCGAATTTTTTCTTCGAAAAATTAGAAATTCGAACAAAGGAGATTAAAAGATGATTAAGCTATTTCTAATGGTTGAGATTATTTTCGACGCAGGATCAAGCCAACTACCCATTATTTTCCACTTGGAGGGGTTTCTACATATGTAACAAGCCATTTAGCTTCTATTAAATATCTTTGGATAGTGTAATTCTGGGTAATCATTTATCGTAAAGGATACATGTCGTAACATTTTTAATCACAATATAAAAACATTGGGGTTCAACTACTGTGTTCTTTTTTGTCGTTTGTGGCGTGTGCTAAAGCCATGTGTGATCCCATATTACGCCGAATTTTTTTTTTAAATAAATTGCTATTTCATTTGGTTTCCATGATAAGAACATTCTATTGGTACATGTTATCTTAGATCCCGAATTCACCATATGATCTAATAATTTTACTTTGAGAAAATTATAGAGATTTAAAAGTACGTTAGTCGTTGGGCTCCAAGTTCACAGACTGTGAGGAAGAGCCAACTATATTTGGGCTCTGAGATTTCGTTGTGGTAATTAATTTTGTAGAATGGTTTTGGCCAATCTAATCATTCGAAATTGTTCATCCATTTTTTACTCAAAAAATATTTTTCAAAATTATTATTTGTTCTTAGCCTAAAAAGAATTTATATGATAATGAGAGCTTGTAATTTAATTTTGTAAATATTAAATTAACCCATTTTATTTTCAGCACTTGGGTATTTGGGGTTTTATATTTTTTGTATATATATTTGGGGTTTGGCATTCTTTTATTCATTTTGCAGGTGATAGCTCAAGGGTTTGAAGTAGCAAATTATGGGTTAATCAAGCAAGGAAGGTTGATCTAGGCCCTTGAGGGTACGATCTAGCCTCCCCAACTTCCAGCAACTCAACGTCTAGCTAAAGAAGGGAAGTCCTCCAGCATTTTGGCAATGAATTTAGCATTTTTGGCAATTGCAGGTTTCTAGAAATTTTTTGAGGCCCTTAGGCCTAGCCGTCCTTCTTCTCCAGCCTAGCCATGAGGCCTAGAGGCCTTCTTTGGCCCTCGGCCCCCCTCCTTGGCTTGGTCGCATCCCTTTTAGGGCTTGTCATGGCCTCTTAAGGCTCCCAACCCCCTTCCTTAGCCTAGTTGCAGGCCTCTAGGGGCCTCAACCTCCCTTTTTCCTATTTTTCGTGGGCTTGGGGAGCCTCTGTGGCACTCAGCCCTCCACCAAGCCCTAGCTGCAGCCCTAAAAGGGCTTATCCCTTAGCCGGTATCCCTTTTAGGGTCTCCTATAGCCGAGCGTCAGCCTTTTGAGGCTTGACGTCAACCCTAAAGGGCTTCACTTCCTTGGTTGTGGCCTTCTTGGGCCTTCTCTGCCCTTATTTGCCCCTCTATTTTCCCTTCCTAGCCCTGGTTTGGGGTTTTCCTACCCTAGCCTATCATTCTAGAGCTCATTCATCCATTATTCAATCATTGATTTAATATTTCATCTCTAACATTTGGTTTTGCAACAATTCTAGAGCTAACATAGTGGTTGGAGGTGGTCAAGCTCATTGGGAGCCTCACTATCCATCTACAAAGGCATTAGGCCTCTTGGTTTGCTCTCTAACCCTTTAATTTCATCACTCTCCATGTTTTGAATTCTGAAGTATTTTATGACAGCAATATATTTAAGGCCTAAACACATTTAAAATAAGCCTAAATTTATTTAATAATCAAGGCATCAAGAAATAATCTAAAGTCAAACTGGATGCATATAAGTGAGTATTTGTGGACTGTAGGTAAATTTTCAGGTCTAATATGTTTGCCAAAGCCATATAATGTAATATTCCTAATGGAAATATACAATGCTAAACAAGCAAACATACAAAAAACACATACAAAAATTTACAACACATTTAACAACGAGAAATCTCCATGAATTGCGCTGATCTGAGTCATTTTATTGATATGATTGTTGGGTACAAAGTAATATCGGAAAGCATCCACTTGGGCTTGCTCAAAGCAAGCTAACAATATCCAAGTGATGAAATCAATTGCTCTAACATGTGATGTGGTTGTCAGCAACAATCTTTGCATTTGTCCTAATGAAAATTGCACTGCTTATCGTAAATAATAGATGCTAGGACCTCCTCCGCTGCTCAGAAAATTCCGGGAAATTAACCTTGGGCTCTCCACCAATAACCCACAAAAACCCACAAAATAATTGGCCAAATGTTGACCTCGGAATTTTGGCCCAATTTCCTCCTAACTCCTCTAGCTACTGGCTGAGTTGGGATCCCTGTTGGACCCCTCAAATCTACCTAGAAAATTCTGCCAAATTATTTATGGGGTTCTTGTCAAAACCCCAGAAAAACCCAAAAAGGGTTTGCTCTGTTTCGACTATCCAAAATTGACCCCAAATGCTTGGCCCTCCTCCACAAGCAAAAAATGTAACCTGCAATAGATACTGTGTTTGCTGCTCCACCAAATTGCTGGAAAATTCCCCAAAATTGCCTCCAATCACCCAAGAAAATCCCTTCCAGCCTTCCCCACAAGTTTCAGCCCCAAATGATCTTCACTCCTCAACCCCCATGTGTGGCTCCAACCTCTACTACGCAATAGTTACGCAGCTCTTAGTCATGCTGGCCCCAAACTACGAAATGCTACTCCTAGATAAACTGAAAATGCATGAGACTCCCTCCTTGGCTAGCACTCGAAGTCCACTGAAGCAAGGGCTAAGATTTCCGCTCGGAAACACTCGTGTGCTAAGCAGCACTTGTAGACTTGGCTTCAGCTCAAGCATGCTTGTCAAAGACAAATTATCAAATAATAAAGGATGCCCCAAATGAGTGCCTCTTGCTCTTTTTGTCAAAGAGCCTCCAAAATGCCCATGTGGGCCCAGCTCGACTTTCCCCCACCAACTTCGCTCCAATGAGAGCGTATTCCACATGTGGGCTGTCATTCTCCATGGGTGGCCCCCACGCTCCACTAAGGCCGCAATATTTCCGTTCCAACTCTAATGTTTGGGCTTGCTTAAAGTCAAAAATACATGTGGGGCCTCTAAACCCACATTTCCTAAGTACAAACATGAATTAAAACAAAATTGGCCAAAATTGATACTTCACTTAGAAATAATGCTAAGTGGGAATATCACATTCCTCCCCGCCAAAATTGCTTGTCCTCAAGCAATGTCGGAACAAGCATCCTCTCTAGCTGTTGCTCCCCATTGTCACTACAAAATGTGTCAAGAACCCAAATGCACAACTGAATCGTCCCTGACCTTTGCACTGTCTTGACATGAAAGAATCCCTCAATACCAAGATCCCAAGCCATCATGTCCAACCTGAAGCTCCCCTCGCTCCACTCACTATCCTACTTGGTATAAGTACCAGTAGTCCCCTGTATACCATCAATGAGTAGGGTATCATGATAATGTGGCACTATGCCCCACTCCTCGTAAAGTCAACCTACCACGTAGGTCATCCCATGCACTTCTAGAGTATACTCTCGAAGATAGCACCCAATCCCTGTTGAAACAGTGTCTTGCTCATGTGAACTTCTCCTGATATCATCCTGTTGGCCCACGTGCCATGCTAATGAAGTTCCCCACTCCATCAGTGACTCGTTAAAGCCCAAAGGAAGATCTGCATGATCTCCCCATATAGTAGCCAACTCATCCCTAAAGGTTATTGAGCTGTGAAGAGCGGTGATGAGTGAAGAGCGGTGATGCTCAGGTCCCCCGTTAATCTCAAAGTGATGCCACCATGTTAACACAGCGCTACTCTGATTATGACATACACCCCATTGTGCGCGGACTGTATCCTCATCTCCTGAGGCCTAGTGGTGAAAATTCTGTGAGAGCCAAGCTCATCCTGCTCGGGCATCTCCATGATCCCAATATCTACCCCTCCACTGCCAATCTCGACCCTGAGAAACAACGGCATAAGTCTGCCTCGCCATGCAGTGGAGGTCTCAGTGATCCCCCATGTGTCAAACTAAAGGTGAACTAGATCACCCTCTGTCATGACCTTGTTCATCACAAAGTGGAGTGATTAACTGGCCAATCAAATCCCTGGATCCTCCAACCATACTTGGAGCTCATAACTCCCACTCCTCGCAGAATGTCGTTGCTACCTACTAGAACCCATCTGGCCCTCGTCTCTAACCCTTGTATGTATCCCATGGGTGGACCCCAAGTTTCAAGAGTTTGTCCCACGTAATCCAACCTGCTCTGCTCCTGCCAGACCACGCAGTGAAATCCACTATCCCAACTCCTGATGGTACACTTGGACACTGCTCGATGTCTGGGTGCCCTCCTGTAGATGAACTTTACCATCCACCATCCCTTAGGCTCCTGTGACACCTCAAGTTGTCTCGTCGAAAATGCATCATGCAGTTCCCTCACAATTGAATCCCCATGTGTGATCCCAGGGGTGGAACCTATACTACCTCGGCAATAAACCAAGTTGTCTGTAATATTCCTAATTAGCAGTGGCTAATTGGAATATTCGATTTTGCTCAATTTTGTCGTCTATAGTTTATTAATAAATAAAAAGGTGAGTAGAGAGGGTCTAACTCACTTAGTGGAATAAAACCCACTCCCTAGTAGCACAACGTTATGACTTAAAGGGAGCCAAGGGGGGCCAAGCACCACGTAGAGAGGGGGCCCACGTATGCACTAGGAGACACTGCGCAGATGAGGATGAGCACGTGGCAAGAGGGAGGCTACGTTGAGGAGATAGGCCTTAGGATTTGGAGGAAGGCCAACGCTATAAAAGAGGGAGGAGCCTCCTTATTTCATTCATTTGTTGTTGATGATATTGAGCTGGTCGTTTTGACTTCTTGAGCATGCTAGCTGTTTAGCGTGTCTGCAGCACTGTTTAGTGCGTTGAGTGTCTCCGATCGGAGATCTCGCCCTTAGCCCTGGGGGACTTCAAGTGCCTGCTCGGGCAAGGTAGTTTCTTCAGCATTTTGCGGGAGGTTTGGTGTTTGGGTTTTGTTGCGGAGCCGAGCATTCAGAGAGACTGCGCAGTCACTGAGAGGGAGGACGCAGTCCATCTAGGAGGAGCTCCGGATTGGGATTTTTGCAGGGGTTTTGAGCCTGGAGATTGAGCAGAGGATCAGCCTTTTCCTTTGGGAGGATTTTGGTGGAGTTTGAGGCCGTATTTTATTCATTCTTATTCAGCCTCTGCACAGAGCCTTGGAGGCCAGCATAATTCCCCAAGGGGGTGTTTTTCGGGGGTCAGCCATTTCTGATATGATTTCTGGGTTTTGCCGAGATTGGTGAGTAGAGGAGGATTCCAGATTTTCAGCTCATTCCGGCAAGGGGAACAGCCCCTAGTCATCAGTTCATTCCAGCAGTAGCAGCCACATGGCAGTTTTCCAGCAGCTGGGACGCAGTTCAGAGAGCAGCCATTTACTGTGTATTTTGAGAGTATTTCTTCACTTGCCTTGAGCAAGTTTAGGTGCCATCACTCTGATCACCTATTGTACTTCATTATATTTCTCAGTTTAATAAAATGGCTTAGCATTCTCTCTCTATATTTCTGGATGATTTGTCGTACATTCTTTCTATGCTATTGTATGTCTGCTGCACTGTTATCTTTATATATTTTCGGGCATTCTAGTTCTATACCACTTGATGTGTTTATCTCCTACTCTTAGACAGAGTCTGGAAAGGGCCAGGTAGCCTCCAGATTTCGTCCTCTTTTTCAGAGGCGGCATATCTAGTAAACACCCTCCCAGTCCATCTCTGGTTAGAGTTTGCCGTGTTTTAGAGATATCCCCGAATTGGAATATTACAGTGGTATCAGAGCATTGTTCTGGCTTAGCTTGTGGAGCTAGTTGTCTATGACACCGAGGAAGAGGCCATATATTTGTTACAGAGGCAGGAAGTACAGAGATCGTGAGCGTAGGTTGGAGAACACCTACGGAGAGGGAGACTGTGTTCGGGTGGTGGACACAGAGCAGGAGGAGCCTATGACAGACGCGGAGCAGGAGGAGTCGGTGTTAGATTCAAAGCAGAGAGAGCCGATGGCAAATGACATTGAGGCCAAACAGTTTGGGGAGGCACTCCTCAAATCGTTGCAGGATTTAGCGTGACAGATTGAGGTGATGGATCAGAGATTCACCGCTGTAGAGGCTAGACAGTGTGAGACCCCACGGGTATTCCAGGTAGGTGAGGGATCAGGTACATCCCACCATTTGCCGGAGCAAGGTGCTGCTCAGCGTGATACTACTCAGCTGATGGCTTCACATGCACCTACACGCTCTACCATGCCCACTTTCTTGGGCACAGACACAGGGGCAGGAGCCCAGCAAGAGGCAGAGCCCGGACACATGGACGATTATTTTGCAAAGTATCAGGCCTATGGGCAGGAGTTCAGGGATGCTCTCTCATTCAGAGATTTTGTTCAGATCCAGCGAGACAATAGACCCAGCGACCATCATAGAGGGCACCGGCATTATCATGATGGAGATACCCACCGCACATCTAGCAGATTCCATTTGCCTACGTTTGATGGTTCATCCAACAATTCGGCAAAGTCTTGGGTGGAGAAGTTGGACATCTATTTCCAGCTTAACCAGATGTCTGAGATGGAGGCCATCAAGGTGGCGACATTGCATTTGGATAGTGAGGCCCAGGACTGGTGCTTCCATGGGATGGTTACACTCGAAAATTCTACAGTGACGACATATGTCGAGTTTACCAGGAGGTTGATGGAGCGATTTGACTGGAGGGATCCAGAACAACACTTTGTTGAGCTGACGAGGCTCAAGCAGACTGGGAGCCCCGAGACATACATTGCAGATTTCTTGAGGGTTTCAGTGATTGTGCCAGATCTATCAGCAGCACGGATGATCTATATGTTTGTGGAGGGGTTAGCAGAGCCACTTCGGGGTCTAGTCAGATCTACTAGACCAGCTACACTCCAGGATGTTATTAGCAGGACCCAGGACTTACAGGATGCATTGCCCAGGACTCGGACACCTTACCCCCAGAGACAGGGCTTCCAGCCCAAGGGGAAGGATGTGAGGATTCCGCCTCCGAAGGGGAATCCAGGACGGGCACAAACAGATGATGATGCCAGGAGGGAGTTGAAGAAGAAGCGGTTGTGCTTTACTTGTCAGGAGTCGTGGGCACCAGGACATAGGTGTGTTGTTGGCAAAGCACACTTCAATGAGGTCTTCTCCGAGGATAGCGGGGGAGAGGATGACGAGGATGACGAGGAGGCAGGAGATAGTCAGACAACCCAGGATTAGTTGCCACCCCCACCTCCAGGAACAGGAAGTGCAGCTTTTGCACCCACAGGGGGGACCCTTGCAGCATTGCGAGGAGTTCCTAAGTATTTGACGCTGCGCGTACGGGGGACAGTACGTGGTCAGCGAGTATCAGTTTTGGTTGACAGTGGGGCAACCCACAACTTCATCGATGCACAGATGGTTGAGCGAAGAGGGATACCGACCGAGAGCTTCGATGGATTTTCAGTTTTAGTCCCAGGAGCTCAGACAATGCAGTGTGCCCGGTATGTTCCAGAGTTCACAGTGACGATGGGTGCCTACACCGTGACCGACCACTTTTTCATGGTCAACATACCGGATACCAATGTGGTATTGGGTGTTCAGTGGTTGATTACTCTAGGAAAGGTCACCACCGATTGGGAGGCCTTGGAGATGGAGTGGGGTGATAAGAAGACCGGGAAGCACGAGAAGATTCGCGGGATGCACACTTACCCACCTCAGACTGTTTCGGCACACCGGATGGAGGCAGATTTCCGGAAGGGAGACATAGAGTGGGCGGTTGAGTTGCGGGCATCAGAGGCAGAGACCACGGGTCAGGCAGTTCATCCTGATATACAGGCCATCCTTGACAGGTACGATGCAGTGTTTGGGGATATACCACCAGGTCGGCCACCGGACCGAGGGTTCGAGCACACCATTGAGCTTGAGCAGGGCATTCAGGCAGTGATTACTACCCCCTATAGGCATCCCAAATCCTATCGAGATGAGATTGAGCGGGCCATCCAGGAGTTGCCGGCTCTTGGGCATATCAGACCGAGCACGAGTCCGTTTGCTTCTTCCGTGGTGTTGGTGAAGAAGAAGGACGGCACCTTGAGGATGTGTATTGACTACAGGGTCGCCCTGAACAAGAAGACCCTGAAGAACAGGTATCCTATACCCAGGATCGATGAGTTGATGGATGAGTTGAGAGGAGCCAAGTTCTTCTCAAAGATTGATTTGAGATCAGGGTACCATCAGATTCGCGTGAGGGAACAGGACATTCCCAAGACCGCCTTCAGGTGTCATTATGGGCACTTTGAGTTTCTGGTTATGCCCTTCGGGCTAACCAATGCCCCAGCTACTTTTCAGTCTTGCATGAACCATATCTTCCACAGTCATCTGAGGAAGTTTGTATTGGTCTTTTTCAATGACATACTCATATATAGCAGGACTTGGGAGGAGCATCTCCAGCATATAGAGGAAGAGCAACAGTTTTATGCTAAGCTCTCCAAGTGTGAGTTTGGGATGACGGAGATGTTGTATTTGGGTCACATTATTGGAGTGGACGGAGTGAGAGTCCATGAGGAGAAGATCAGGGCCATCAGAGATTGGCTGGAGGCGAGGAACGTGACGGAACTTCGAGGATTCATTGGCATATGTACTTATTACAGGAAGTTCGTCAAGAGTTTCTCACAGCTTGCTGCACCCCTTACAGAGTTGACAAAGAAGGGGGCATTCAGTTGGTCGGATACAGCGCAGCGAGCCTTTGACAGGCTCAAGGAGGTGATGAGTAGCTGCCCAGTGCTTGCATTGGCGTATTTTACGCAGCCATTTGTTTTGGAGTGTGATGCATCGGGAGAGGGGATCGGCGCAGTATTGATGCAGGGAGGACACCCTATAGCCTTTGAGAGCCGGAAGCTCCTTCCACACGAGAGGTTGTATTCTATATACGACAAGGAGATGTTGGCCATTATGCATGCATTGGCCAAATTCCGACAGTATTTGGTGGGGAACAGGTTCAGGGTGAGGACTGATCACAACAGCCTCAGGTTCTTTTTGGAGTAGAAGCAGCTACAAGAGAGGCAGCAGAAGTGGATCAGTAAGATCCAAGCATATGAATTTGACATTGGGTATGTCAAGGGTAAGAATAACGTGGTAGCAGATGCCCTTTCACGTAGACCAGCCACGTTATCTCTTATGAGCTTGGATATAGATTGGAGGGCTCGACTTTTAGTGGAGTACTCCAAGGACAGATTTGCATGTGAGGTTCTGGATAGACAGGTGGCGGATGACAGGTACAAGGTGGTCGATGAGATCATCTACTACAGGGACAGGATCTTCTTGACTGAGGGATCTTAGCTCAAGAAGAATATACTTCAGGCATCACATGATTCACCATTTGCCGGCCATCAGGGGTTTACCAAAACCTACAGGGCCATTAGAGAGTGGTTCTCATGGAAGGGCCTCAAGGAGGACGTACTCCAACACATCAAGGAGTGCGATGTTTGCCAGAGGAACAAGGGGGAGATGAGCCATCCCGCAGGATTATTGCAGCTTCTTCCCATTCCGGAGGGGAAATGGGAGAGTATATCGATGGACTTCATCACAGGGTTGCCCATGGTGCAGGGCAAGGATTGTATCTTTGTTGTCGTTGATCGACTGACAAAGTATGCGCATTTTTTCGCCATATCCGCACACTACACAACAGCACAGGTGGCCGAGCTGTTCTTCAGAGAGGTTTTCAGGCTACATGGTCTTCCTAAGACCATCATCAGTGACAGGGACAGCCGCTTCATGGGCGGATTTTGGTAGTAGCTTTTCCGGTTGGTGGGGACGGAGTTGACACCGAGTACTAGTTATCACCCACAGACGGATGGACAGACGAAGAAATTTAACAAGTGGCTGGAGGGCCACTTGCGTAACTATGTCAGTGGGCAGCAACGAGCATGGCTGAAGTGGCTACATTTGGGGGAGTACTGCTACAACACTACACATCACATGTCCATTGGTATGTCTCCATTCTACGCTTTATATGGATATCACTCTTTGTCTTTTGCTGACGTGATGTTTGGTGCTAGCAAGGCTCCGAGAGCCAAGATTTGGATCCAAGAGAGTCAAGATATTCTCCGAGCTCTCAAGGATAATATGGCCACAGCACAGAACCAGCAGAAGCTGTATGCTGACAAAGGTTGGGTGGAGAGACAGTTTGAGGTAGGGGACTTGGTCTACCTACGATTACAGCCATACCGACAGTCGTCACTGAAGCATAAGGGAGCTGAAAAGCTCAAGCCCCGCTTTTACAGGCCATACAGGGTGATACACAGGATTGGACAGGTTGCGTATGAGTTGGAGCTGCCCCAAGGCAGCAAGATCCATAACGTTTTTTATGAATCATGCCTGAAGAAGGCACTGGGGCAGCAGGTGACAGTGACAGATGAGCTACCACCCACGGATGATGAGGGGCATTTGGTGTTGCAGCCAGAGGCTATTATTGATACCAGGGAGAGGCAGCTATAGAGCAGGACAGTCCAGGAATTCTTGGTGAGGTGGAAGAATTTGCCGGATGAGGATGCCACTTGGGAGAGTGAGAAGATTTTGCAGCATTCATCACTTCAGTTGCTTGAGGACAAGCAACATTTTGCCGGGGGAGACTGTAATATTCCTAATTAGCAATGGCTAATTGGAATATTCGATTTTGCTCAATTTTGCCGTCTATAGTTTATTAATAAATAAAAAGGTGAGTAGAGAGGGTCTAACTCACTTAGTGGAATAAAACCCACTCCCTAGTAGCACAATGTTGTGACTTAAAGGGAGCCAAGGGGGGCCAAGCACCACGTAGAGAGAGGGCGCACGTATGCACTAGGAGAGACTGCGCAAATGAGGATGAGCACGTGGCAAGAGCGAGGCTACGTTGAGGAGATAGGCCTTAGGGTTTGGAGGAAGGCCAACGTTATAAAAGAGGGAGGAGCCTCCTCATTTCATTCATTCGTTGTTGATGATATTGAGCTAGTCATTTTGACTTCTTGAGCACGCTGGCTGTTTAGCCTGTCTGCAGCACTGTTTAGTGCGTTGAGTGTCTCCGATCGGAGATCTCGCCCTTAGCCCCGGGGGACTTCGAGTGCCTGCTCGGGCAAGGTAGTTTCTTCAGCGTTTTGCGGGAGGTTTTGGTGTTTGGGTTTTTTTTTTTTTGTAGAGACGAGGCATTCAGAGAAACAGCACTTGATGCGTAAGAGAGAGGACAACGGTCCATCTAGGAGCTTCCGAGTGGGATTTTTTTACGGGGAGTTTTAGGCCGGGAGATTGAGCGAGAGGATACGACATTTACTGCTTTGGGAGGATTTGGTGGAGTTTGAGGCCCTATTGCATTCATTCCTATTCAGCCTCTGCGCAGAGCCTTGGAGGCCAGCGTAATTCCCCAAGGGGGGTGTTTTTCGAGGGGTCAGCCATTTTTTATATGGTTTCTGGGTTACCGAGATCAGTGAGTAGAGGAGGATTCCAAATTTTCAAATTTCTCATTCAAGAAGGGAAATGTACCTCTAGTCATCGTCTGATTTTTAAAGAGAGGAATCATGGCCTTCCATGCTTCAACAAATTGACGTAGTTCAGAGAGCAAACATTTCTGTAGATTCTAGAATATTTCTTCACCGGCCTTGAGCAAGTTTAGGTGCCATCACCATCACCTATTGTACTTCATTATATTTCTACTCAATAAAATGGCTTAGCATTCTCTCTCTATATTTCCGGATGATTTGTCGCATTCTTCTTATGCTATTGGTATGTCTCACAGATCACATTCTTACATATTTTTGAGCATTCCAGCTCTATACCACTTGGTGTTTATCCATGTTCTTACGTAGTCCGAAAAGGCCAGTAGCTCTGTGATTTCAGCCACATTTTTCGTAGGCGGCACATTCTAGACCTTAAAACCATCTCTGGGCTGGAGTTTGCCGTGTTTTAGAGATATCCTTGGAACGGGATATTACATCTATAGGGTGGTAGGGTGGTGTTAGGCTGGTGCATGAAGTCACAAACCGGTTCAAGCCTGTGAAAACTTCAGGGTGGTAGGGTGGTGCTAGGGTGAGTTGTAGCTCATTGGGTGTTGGGGCATCTATTCAATTACTGAAGAATCTCAGCCATTGGAGCGTCCATCCAATGGGAGCTGGAGAAGAATGTTTTTCTAGATTCTAGGAAGTTGGAGCTTTATTTTCAATTGGATTTGAATATTGAAGAATTATTAGAAAAAAATTCAGGTGGTTTTTGTCCCGGAGAGGGTTTCCACCCTTAAAAACTGTGTGCATTTGTGTTCCTTTGTTTACTGCTATCATTATACAAACACTGATAATAATTGAAGATTAACTAATGCTCTAATTGAAAGGAATATTGATTCACCCCCCCTCTCAGTATTTCCAATAGGTATATCCATGGAACCTCACATTCCCGGCAGTGTATCTCAGTGCATGATTGATTGTGCCCCAGAGATATCTCAAGAGATTCTAGGCAGCAATCCAGTGAATGTGATGAGGCTCGACAATATATTGACTCAACGTGTTCACAGCAAAACATATGTTCAGACAGGAGTTCACTAAGAACATCAGGGCCCCTACAAGTTGACAATACTCGATAGGATTTCCCAAATCGGGCCCAGCAGCACTTCCACACAACTTCTTAAAGTTGAGTTCCATCGGAGTAGTCACGAACTTGTAGTCCACCATCCCAAATCTTCCCAGCTGCTTCACAATATATTTTCCTTAAGAAAGGAAAATCTCACCTAGCTTTTGCCAGACCTCTAGGCCTAGGAAGTAGTGCATCCGTCCTAGGTCCTTCATCTCAAACTCAGAAGCCAACTCCCTCATACATTGATGAACGAGAGGGTCTGCACCTATTAGGAAGACATCGTCCACATAGAGAACCAAAATGAGAGGCTTGTCATTATCAACCTTAAAGTAAAGGTTTGGATTAGCATCAATTCGAGTAAAGCCCAACTTCATCAAGTAGTTATCGATCTTCTCATACCAAGCCCTGGGGGCTTGCTTCAACCCATAGAGGGCTTTCTTCAACCTGCATACATGTGTATCTCTATATCGAACTTCAAACCCCAAAGGTTGTTCCACATAGACCTCTTCCTTCATTGAGCCATGTAAGAAGGCAGTCTTGACATCCATCTGATGTAGACTCCATCCTTGCGATGCAGCAAGGGAAACAATCGAACGGATGGTGGTGTAGCGAGCAACAGGTGCAAATACTTCATCATAGTCTATACCTTCCTTTTGCGAGAAGCCTCAGGCAACAAATCTTGCCTTGCATTTTTCAACACTTCCATCGGCTCCATGCTTGAGCTTGTAGAACCCTTCCGAGGTGACAACAGATGTGTCCTTCGATCTAGGGACCACATCCCAAACATCATTCTTCATGATCGACTCATACTCTTTGTTCATAGCATCCTTCCAAACTTGGTGCTTCACGACTTCTTCAAATGTTCCAGGCTCATATTAGACAATGGTGCTCATGTCTACTAAGTACCCTTGGTCAAGGTTGCTAGGAAGCGTCTGCGACCCCACTTTACCCCCGATCCTGCTCCCAAAGCACGCTCCGTTCGGGAGCGCTCGGGAGTGAACGCTCCCTAAGTGCTCCTGCCATTAAAAAAGCGAATCGGGAGTGTTTTTTAAATAAAATTTCGGCAGTGATTTTTTTTGGGAGGGCGGGGGGGTAATAAAAAGCCCTCCCCTCCTCATTGTTGTCATTCTTGGTTAGTGAATGAGCAAGGAGAGAATGAGAGAGCTTGAGAGCAAGGAGAGAAGGAGAGAGCAAGGAGAGAGAAAGGAGAGAAGGACAGAGCAAGCAGCAAGTTGCAAGAGAGCAAGAGGAGAGAGCAAGGAGCTTGAAGAGAGCAACAAGGAGGATTGAAGGAGTCAGAACTCAGGACAAAGAGGTAGGACTCTCTAATCTAGTTTTTTTATTCTATGTTGCATTTTTAAGTTGTTCAAAAATGAAAAATTGAATTTTTTTTCTCAATGTTGCATTTTAATGTGTTGAAAAGTGAAAAATTGAATTGTTTTTTTTCTACGTTGCACTTTTACCTATTCCCATTTGGCATTCCTCCATTTTTTTGCAAGCTAGAAACTTGAAACATCATGGCTATATGGCTTGGGGTTTTCTTCATGTTGGTTCCTTTCTTTGTAATAATGGTGTTGGAGAGTAGAAGAAAGAGGCCCATTAGAGAAGAGGAGGATGAAGAAGTGGGTTATAGTGGATTTGATGAAAATCCTGAAGAGGAGTATGCTGAGGAGGAAGGGGAGAGTGGAGAACATGAGGCCATAGAGACCCCAACTAAACAAGACCAAAGTCAAACACCATTGTGAAAATATGTTCAGAGGCAGGAAGGAGGGAAAGGTGGTGGAACCACTAAATTTCTTTGCCCCCATTGCAATAAAGAATACACAGGTTCATACACCCATGCCAAAAGGCACCTTTGTGGAAAAATTCCAGGGGATGGAGATAAAAATCTAGGAATCAAAATTTGTGTAAGTGTGCCAGCAATAGGGAGAGAGAAATACAGAAAGGAAGAGGAGGCTGCCAAACAGAGATCTAAAAGATCTAGGGTTTTCATTGATTCTTATGCACCATCAGGTCCATCACATCATGGACAAAGAATTCCATCAACTTCCACCCATGGCAGTGGATATGGAGGCACACCTGGACCAAACATCGCCTTAAGGCATAGAACCATATCCGATTTCCTTGACGGAGGGTCTAGGAATGATGTGGATTCAAAAAAAATTTGGTTTCTCTATGCATGTGGGGTACCATTCAATGTTCTCCGCTCACCTTATTGGCATGAAATGGTTTCTGCCATTAATGATGCCCCCAAAGGATACAGGAGCCCTGGGTATGACAAGGCCAGAACCGTGGGACTTGATCATGAAAAAGCTAAAATAAGTCATTCTTTGAATAGAATGACAAGTTCTTGGAATGAGCATGGGGTGTCCATTGTATCTGATGGATGGACCAATGTAAAAGGAAAGCCATTGATAAGTGTTCTGGTTGTGTCTGTTAGTGGTGCAATATTCCTTTTAGCATATGATTATTCAGACAAATTCAAGACCGACATTAACATTGCAGAACCATTACTTGAAACAATTGAAAGTATTGGGCCATACAATGTCGTCCAAGTCATCACTGATAATGTTGCTAATTGTAAGGCAACGGGAGCAATTATTGAGGATAAATACCCCAACATATTTTGGTCTGGGTGTTTGGTTCACACAATGAACCTTTTGATGCATGATATAATTAAAAACAAACAACCTCAATACAAATGGCTTGGTGATTTGTACAAGAGGTAAAAAAATGATAAAATTTATTACAAATCATAGCAATACCCATGGGCTTTTCCGTACTCACTCAAAATTGGAGTTGTTGAAGATAGCAAAGACTAGATTTGCTAGCTATTACCTCACCTTCAGGCACCTTTTGAAGGTAAGAGAGTCATTGGCAACCATGGTATCAAGTCCACACTGGCAAGTATTAAAGGACAGGGCAACAACAATAGTTGACAGGCAAGGTTTTGAACAGGTGGAGGAGACCGCTCTTGATCCTTTGTTTTGGGCACGTGTGAGGGAAATTTTGAATTTCACCAAGCCCATTTATCACATGATTCGCTTTTCAGATACAGATAAACCAGTGATTGGGGAGGTGTATGAGCAGATGGATAGCATGTTGGGGCAAATAAAAGATGTTGTTAAGGAAAATGATCCCAACTTGTATGCAATGATTCACGACTGTGTGTGTGCACGGTGGAATAAACTTAATGTTCCACTACATGCCTTGGCATATATCCTTATGCCAAAATACTACTCTCCATCTTGGTTGGCCCAACTTGCACCTGGAGGTGGGGTTAGGATCAAACCTCACACAAATCCAGAGGTACAAGAGGGATACATGAAAGCATTAGACAAGTTGGTCCCCGACAGGGAGGAGTGTGCTAGATTGCGCCTTGAATTAGGCAGATACTTCAGTTGCACTGGTAACTTTGGTTCTTTCCATGCAATGGAAGATAGAGACAGATTTGATGCTCTCACATGGTGGGAAGCATATGGTGGCATGGGACTTTTGCCAAAGTTGGCAAAAAAAGTTCTCTCACAAGTTGTAAATACTTCTTCTGCAGAGAGGTGTTGGAGCACCTACAACTTCATACATAATGTGAGAAGAAACAGGCTGAGTGAAAACCGAGCAGAAAGCTTGGTTTATGTGCATTACAACTTGAGGTTGTTGGGTCATTATTGTGATCGGGCTTATGAGGATCAATCATATAAAGTTTGGGACAACAACCCAAAGGACGATAATTTGGAGGACGACACTGTACATATGGAAGAATTGGAAGCAAAACTTTTGAGGGATGATGATGAAGCAACAACATCCATGCCACCGCCAGACCCAGGGCCAGTCCCACCATCCAGTAGCAGTGTGGGTGCCAGTGCCAGTGTTCGATTTCCAGCTATTGTTCCTTTGTAGATTTAGCCTCCACCTACATCCTCACGTTGCCCTCCGCCTTCTAGTTATGGTCGTGGTACTCTTGAGAGTACTAGAAGACCACCATTGCCTCGTGGTTCTCACAAATTAGACATTTCTCGTGGGCGTGGCAAGGGGCCAACCAATAGATAAAATAGATTTACAGTTTACTAGTCTTTTCTATTTTCTAGTAGTTTTTAACTTTTATAACTGTTGAACAGTTGAAACTTGACTCTTTCATATTTATTATGATAATTTTTGTAAACAATATATGACAATTTAAGTTTGAAGTTTGAATTTGAAAGGTGAAACTTCGAAGTTGGCATTTATAAGTTTATAAGTCATTATGAATTATGAATATGATGCTTCATGAAAGTTCATTTCGTTTCATTTTATAACATTTCATTTCATGTTAAATATTCTTTGTTGTAATGGTTATTGGTTACACTTAGCTTACAAGTACAACTATGGTGATCAATGAATCAATGATGATAAATGTTATATATTGAATTTTGAAATCAATAAATCAATGATGATAAATGATATATATCAATGATAATATATGTTATACATTGAAATTTGAAAATTGAAATCAATGAATCAATGATGATAAATGTTATATATTGAATTTTGAAAGCTTGAAACATTAAGATTGATGAATCATGAGACTCAAGAGTCAATATGCTGTATGTTTCCAACTTGTGGGCATGGTTGATGAAGATTATAACTTCTAGATGATTGATGTTATATGGTTCAATCTATGTTTTTATGTTTTTTATGTGTAATTCATCATTCTACATGCTTTTGTTGACATATATGCATTAAAATATAAACAAATATATATATATATATATTTAAAAAAAATGCTCCCTGAAACGCTCAGGACCGGGAGCTTTTGAAAATGGCGCTCCTGCTCCCGCTCCCAAGTAACCATGCCCTTGGTACCTATTCAACTTCTTACTTTCACGAAATGTTCCTCTTGGAGCAATATGTCTCTCGGCATCTTCGAGAGTATCTCTAAGCGATGAGGGTCTTCTTTTATTTAAAGAAGTGGGCTCACTTGGAGGTGGATCTATAGGATCCATCGGACCTTCAACATTGGGCATCCATTCATCCTTCGGTTCTTCCTACTTTCCTGCTTCTTCTTCTTTGTCCACCTTTAGGATAGGAAGATCTCTAACCTTCCTAAGGGCAACATCTTCGTCAAAGATGACATCACGACTTATCTCCACTTCTATTTGACCAGGCACATAGATTATATATGCCTTTGAATTTTTACTGTAGCCCACAAACATTCCCTTTTTTCCAGAAGCATCCAATTTGCTCCTCTTTTCTTTAGGCACATGAAAATATACGGGACTTCCAAAAATTCTAAAATGAGAAACATCTGGTTTCTTCCCAGTGAAGACTTCTTCGGGAGTTTTGGAGGCCAATGCTTGATGTGGGCATCTATTTTGAACATATACAATTGTGTTGGTAGCTTCTCCCCATAGGAACTTCAGAAGACCTTGGTCATGAAGCATGGCACGGGAAGCTTTGAGAATGGTTTGTTTCTTCCTTTCGGCAACTCCATTCTGTTCGGGAGTATACGCAGTGATATTCTCCCTCTTAATGCCAGCTTCCCTGCAATAGTCATTGAACTCATTTGACTCATATTCAGTTCCATTATTGGTCCTCAAAATTTTGATATTCTTCCCTGTTTGATTTTCAACCAAGGCCTTGATGGTGCGGAACCATTTGAATACTTCGTCATTTTTCTTCAAGAAGTATATCCAAGTCTTGCGGGAGAAGTCATCTATAAAAGTGACATAATCTAGGCATCCTCCCAAGGATGTTACAGGTAACATACCAAATAGATCAGAATGAATCAATTGTAGAACATCAGTAGTCTTGGAGTCACTTGAGGGGAATGGTCCCCTTGTATTCTTTCCTTTGACACAACCCTAACATACACCTTCATGATCATCTTTGAAATCGGGCATACTTGTGACCACCTTACTTGCTTCAGGAAGAGCTTTATAAATGAAGGTGTGCAAACCTCCGGTGCCATAGTTCGGGTTGAAGAGTTGTGTTACATGTCATGGCTCCCAACAGACTTCCTACAACCTGATAGAGTGTATCA